>WBMY01003409.1:369366-459812 GCA_013397315.1 Donacobius atricapilla
GCTGCCGTACAGGCTGAAGAGCCTTCCTGCCCTCCTTCCCTTGGGCAGGATGGCGTCGCCGGGCGCTGCCGTACAGGCTAAAGAGCCTCCCTGCCCTCCTTCCCCTGAGCAGGATGGCGGCGCCGGGCGGAGCTGCCGTACAGGCCGAGGAGCCTTCCTGCCCTCCTTCCCCTGAGCAGGATGGCGGCGCCGGGCGCCGCCGTACAGCCTAAAGAACCTTCCTGCCCTCCTTCCCCTGGGCAGGATGGCGGCGCCGGGCTCTGCCATACAGGCTCAGGAGCCTTCCCGCCCTCCTTCCCCGGAGCAGGATGGCGGCGCCGGGCGCTGCCGCCCCGCCCCGGGGCTGGCGCGGTCACGTGCGGCGTTGCCGGGCAGTGCAGAGGCGCTGCAGGGACGGGGCGGCAGCGGAGCTGGACCGGGACCGGGATCGGGATCGGGATGGGCTGCGCGGCTCTGCTCTGGGGCACAGTTCTGCTCGCCTGCAGCTGCGGCCCGGGGCCCCCCAGGGTCGGTGCCGCTCCGCTCTTGGCGGCCACCTACGTGCTGGACGATGCCAACGGGCTGGGCAGGGAGTTCGACGGGATCGGCGCTGTCAGCGGCGGCGGGGTGAGCAGCTCCTGCGGGCTGCGGTGCTGGTGCCCTGCTCGGCGCGGCAAGGGCTCGGGCTGGGCATCCCGTCAGTGGGAGCGTGTGGTGGCTTCGGCGGGGCCTGGGGCGGGCGTGCCGCTGAGGAGAGCCCTGAGCACTGGCGGGGTGTGGGGGTCCCGGCAGGACGTGAGCGGGGCTCGGCGGGGCAAGCCTGGAGGCACCGAGGGCAGCGGTGCGGGCAGTGGTCCGGCTGCGGGGACGTGGAGCCGGGCTCCGCTCTGCGCCAGCCCTCCGGCCGCCTGCCCAGGGCTAGCCGTGCCCTGGTGCTGGGGGAGAGCTAAGCCAGGGTGGGTTTTTATGTAGAGGGTCTTAGTAGTTCCTGCGTTTTAAAATGATGGACGAGCCACCGCCGCTCGTCGTCTTTGGTGTAGCCCAGGCAGCAGAGCCGTGAGATTCCCGGAGCTTTCACCCGCTCTTCGCCCTGCTGAGATGCTTGTGTTGGCCTCCTGCCTGTGTGCCCTGTGAGCTCCCCTTGCTTTGGCATATGATGAGCCAAAGCAGGGACAGTTGAGTAGAGCAGAAGTGGTGCTAGGAGGGAGCTGTCTTGCTTTTCATAAACCCGTGTGATTTCTTTGTTTCTCTGTTCTCTGGACTCTGCCGTAAATTCCAGGTAACTGGAGTACAAGGCAGTAAATTCCAGGTAACTGGAGTACAAGGCAGTTGCAACCTGTGAAACGAGAAATGCACAGCTGAAGGTTTAGAAACCGGTTATGTAGGGGCTTAACTTATGAGTTCTTGGGGCTATAATTGTTTTTGTAGGTTTATTAGCTCCGTGAAAAGCATAGACTGNGCCCCGCCCCGGGGCTGGCGCGGTCACGTGCGGCGTTGCCGGGCAGTGCAGAGGCGCTGCAGGGACGGGGCGGCAGCGGAGCTGGACCGGGATCGGGATCGGGATGGGCTGCGCGGCTCTGCTCTGGGGCACAGTCCTGCTCGCCTGCAGCTGCGGCCCGGGGCCCCCCAGGGTCGGTGCCGCTCCGCTCTTGGCGGCCACCTACGTGCTGGACGATGCCAACGGGCTGGGCAGGGAGTTCGACGGGATCGGCGCTGTCAGCGGCGGCGGGGTGAGCAGCTCCTGCAGGCTGCGGTGCTGGTGCCCTGCTCGGCGCGGCAAGGGCTCGGGCTGGGCATCCCGTCAGTGGGAGCGTGTGGTGGCTTCGGCGGGGCCTGGGGCGGGCGTGCCGCTGAGGAGAGCCCTGAGCACTGGCGGGGTGTGGGGGTCCCGGCAGGACGTGAGCGGGGCTCGGCGGGGCAAGCCTGGAGGCACCGAGGGCAGCGGTGCGGGCAGTGGTCCGGCTGCGGGGACGTGGAGCCGGGCTCCGCTCTGCGCCAGCCCTCCGGCCGCCTGCCCAGGGCTAGCCGTGCCCTGGTGCTGGGGGAGAGCTAAGCCAGGGTGGGTTTTTATGTAGAGGGTCTTAGTAGTTCCTGCGTTTTAAAATGATGGACGAGCCACCGCCGCTCGTCGTCTTTGGTGTAGCCCAGGCAGCAGAGCCGTGAGATTCCCGGAGCTTTCACCCGCTCTTCGCCCTGCTGAGATGCTTGTGTTGGCCTCCTGCCTGTGTGCCCTGTGAGCTCCCCTTGCTTTGGCATATGATGAGCCAAAGCAGGGACAGTTGAGTAGAGCAGAAGTGGTGCTAGGAGGGAGCTGTCTTGCTTTTCATAAACCCGTGTGATTTCTTTGTTTCTCTGTTCTCTGGACTCTGCCGTAAATTCCAGGTAACTGGAGTACAAGGCAGTAAATTCCAGGTAACTGGAGTACAAGGCAGTTGCAACCTGTGAAACGAGAAATGCACAGCTGAAGGTTTAGAAACCGGTTATGTAGGGGCTTAACTTATGAGTTCTTGGGGCTATAATTGTTTTTGTAGGTTTATTAGCTCCGTGAAAAGCATAGACTGAAAAGCTGGAATGTAGTTAAATGTTTCAAAGTTGTGTTTTCACATTTTCTTGTTTTCTTTCCATTTTAGGCCACATCTAGACTCCTAGTGAACTATCAAGAACCTTATCGTTCCCAGATTTTAGATTACCTGTTCAAGGTAAAGTTGGTTCCACTGCTACAATAACGTTTAATTTCATGCAGAATTTCTTCATGTGTAATATTGGAACTCCTATAGTATATTCAGTGCTGCTTAGACAAAATCCCATCTTGCAAAGCGTCTGTTTTAATGTTGATTATTTTCAGAACCTTAAATTTTAGGTGTTGTTTTTGTTCAGGATTTTATTCAGGAGACTGTTTCTTCATATTGTGAAAATTCCTTTTGTGTTTTCACAATGTGTTTTGAAAATAAGTTTTCAAAAATGTCTTTAACCATATATTTGATCATCCATATGGGCTAAATCATAAGTCATTTTTGTGGCTAAAATGAGGAGTTTAGCTGTTCACAGTGGTTGAAGCAAGGGGATCTTAGAGACAGTTTGGGTTTTTTTGGAGTACTGATAGATTAACATGGCATAAACATGACTGTCAGACTGCAGGTTTGTAACAACATATCTGTTCCAAGCTAGTCTCAAATACAACTGCAGTGACTGTAGAAGGTGTAGGAAGTTCATAGGTTTGTAAGCTATGTCAGTTAGCAAGTATAACCCATGGAGTTACCCAACTTAATATATGGTAAGATCATTCCACTGGACATTAATAGCTTGTTTTGCTTTTGGCACTGTAAATTACTCTGCTGGAAGAGGATGTCATGTCACTTTCAAGTAATGCAATCCAGATGGCTGGAGGGGAGTAATTTACCATGCAATTTAAAGAGTTAATTTTCAAGTGTAGAGTAAGGCATAATATGTGCCTGGGGAATCAAAGCTGATTTTTTTTTTTTGAGACTAAAGCTGTGTGTTACTAATATGAATGTTCTGAGGCATATGGTAAAAGAAAATGTGGAGAGATCATGATTTTCAAAGAATTTTTGATGTGCGTTTTTACCGAAAACCTCTTAAACTGTCATGTCTGGGAGGGGTGTACCTTGCCTTATTCTCCTTGTCTTTTAGTGTGAGTCAACTTTCATGATAGGAATGGGAGAACAAATGTGTTAGAAGTTTAAAACAAAAAATGTCAAAAAGAGAAATAGTAAATTGAAAATACTTACTTTGCTGTTAAGAGCAAACAAAAATCCCAGATTTGTAAGCCAAAAGACATGTCATCTATGTAGCATTTTTTTAAAATCACATTGCATTCTTATGTCTTAAAACATTTTTAGATACCAAAATTGTACTTGGGTCATTCCATGGAGGAGGCCAGCTTATTAGTGGTTATTAAAATGATGATTAATTGTAACTTCTGGCTTGAGCAATTCTGAAGCCACTAATGGCTGGAAGAACATATTGGCAGTAGAATTCCCCTGTATGAGCTTGAATTTTATGTTTGGCTCCACCAGTCAGATGCCGGGGGAGGGGGATAGTGGACTTGCCAATTGTTTTCCAGTGTGGCAAGTTTTTTCCTCTCTTGCCTATCTGTCTGTAGTTTCCAGATTATTCCTGACCTGTATGTATGCTCTTTCACATGAACAGTGTAACACTTTACAAAACAGAATAAAAAATGCTGACTTCAGTAATTTGATTTCAAAAGAAAACAAGTTTGACTTCTAATAACATTAAAATACTGCTGCATTCCTTATATATTCTGTGTTCTGCTTCATTAGTGCTTTAGTATTTTCTTGAGAATAACGTATTTAAAATCTGCATGGTTGTGGAGAAGTGTTGTTAATGGTGCAAGAGTCAATGAAACTGCTTAAAGATCAGTGTACTACTTATCCTGGTGGATTTTCTTTTGAAAGGCATAAATTTATATATTCCCTCATTACATTTATAATGGGTGTTTAAAAAAGTTTAAAAAATTGCATTTTCAGCATGCTCAATTGTACACTTACTTATCTCATTCTTCTTGTTAACAGAAGGTTTCTCTCTGTTTTTCTGTCTCTTTTTTTCCACAGCCGAATTTTGGTGCTTCTTTACAGATTCTCAAGGTAGAGATTGGAGGTGATGCACAGTCAACAGGTATGGATTTTGCATGAGCAGCATTTAACTTCTCATTTCAGTGATGCTGTAGGTAGCGTGCTGCACATGGAGCTGAGGCGTGCAGGTAGCGGAACTGAGTTGCAATACACCAGAATGGCTTGTACAAGAGAGGTTTACACCAACATTCTGAAAGCAGTTCTCACTATCATATGGTTAATAGGTTGCATTCTAGATCAAGTGAGTTCTTTTTTTCCCCCCCATGGTAGGTTTCTGAGTTGCAGAACCTTTCTCACACACGAGTTTTGCAATACAGCCTAGTTCATATCTTAAAAGCATGAAATGCAAAAGCATCTGATCCGAAGCAGTTACATTTCTTTGGTTTAAATAGCTGCAATGTTTCACTGGAGTGGCATTGGCTCAGAGTAGGCAGTATTTTTTCTTCCTGGGAAGAGTTGCAAATGAACATGTCTTGATGTAATTTGACTAGCCTACCTACTACATTTACATACAGGAGAAACTATTTAGTGACTAGTTGTGACCAAAAGCTGAGAAGTAGACTACAGCTTTTATCTTTGTTTTTTTTTTTTGTATTGTTCACAAAGTATATCTGACCGCATCAGGAGTAGACTTAAAACCAGACACAGTTAATATAAATAGAAAAGATAGAATCAGTTTTTGTGGTGTTAGGTATGTACATATATTTGTATATGTATGTTTGTGTATGTATACTTGTGTGTATATATAAATACATATTAGTATATATACACATTGTTTCTGTAATGTCTTGTGTTTTGTATAATTAGAAACTGTTTTTCATTCTTGCATTTACTTCACAATAATTAACAAGCTGAAAAGTACTGTACTGGATTTAAGAGCTTGGTAATGAAATGCTGAGTGGGGGGAATGGAGCTGTCTTCAGGCATGCACAGGCCTTCTCTTCAAGCACTCTTACTGCTGGCTAAGGAGAGTGTCTCGACCTTGTGTGGTAGTTTACAGTTTTGAAAAGGAAAACAATAAGGTGCATCTATCTCAGTGCACTAGACTGCAGCTCTTCTGGCCTCAGAGGTGTGATCAGGAGTTCATTTGAAATGTGATATGATGCCTAAATTTGGAATCTAATTGTTCTATGTCTCTGACAAACTTATAGAGCCAAGTGTTAGTAAGGTAAAAAAATCAGGCCTATTTTCTGTGATGAAATGTGCTGTTTCAGCAGGCTTCATTTACAACAAAGTTTCATTAGAAGAGGTCTCTGTGTACAACTTAACATCAGTTGCATAATTGTTGCAATCATGTATACAAGTTATTACTTGACTTTTGTGTGTAGTTCCCATGCACCTGATTCTTTTGCAGCTTTCCAGTTTGTTTACCTTTGCCTGAGGAAATTCAGCACATAGCATTCAATTCCAAAAACTTTTCCTACAGTCAGAGAACACCGTGAAAGTTATAAACTAGATATTTTACTGTAAAAATAAAAAAACCCCACAGCCTCTTTCCTGTAATTGAAAAAATTCATTGTAATTCCCTTCTTTTCACTCCCTGGACTTGCCTTGTGCAGAAGAAACAAACTATAACCTTTTGTTTGTTTTTTGGTTTAGAGATTACTTGCTTGTATAATGGGTTTTTTTCCTCCTTAATCTTAATGCTGTAACATTACTAGTGGTTGTCTCATATCAAGATATGAGACAATAGCAAATACAGATTTAGTGTTATCATAGCTAGGGATAGAAAATGCCTAATAGTTAACTACACCTGAAGTTAAACGCAGGCAAAAACCTTTCAAAATAAAAATGTTAGAATAATGCTAAGTTAATATAATAAGAATGAAGGGTAGCAAATCTTGCATTTACTTCCCATTATTCCTTTGGCTTTGAAATACATACCAAGGAGCTTGTGAACCATGTTGGAGATATGTGCTTGCCTACTATGTTAATGAGCAATGCAGCAAACTTTATGATGTGTATGTAACAGCTTATGACACAGGAGATAATTGTGAGCTGCCCGTCTCTTTCCTTCCTAGATGGTACTGAACCCTCCCATATGCACTATGAAAATGATGAGAACTACTTCCGGGGCTATGAATGGTGGCTGATGAAAGAAGCTAAAAAGAGGAACCCCAAAATTAAACTGATTGGTAAATTGCTTTGAGCTGTTGGATTTAAATGCCTTTTTATTCCCCTGACTAATTTACCTGTCTGACCCTTAATTGACATTTTAATGGGTAGATGTTTTGGTGTTGCAGTAGACAAAGTAGAATCTCTAATATTTGTTAAGCTTACTGTGTTTTACCTTGTTACAGTAGCACAACATCCTGACAAGAAGCATAAGATAACAAATCTCTAATAATTTGCTTGTATTAAGTAATTAATGCTTTTAGTGGATTGTAGCGATGAACATGATTGATTTATCGTGAGAGATGGCTTTCTGAATAATTGAGTGAAAAAAATCAGGATGGATAAAATAAAGTTACTGCAAGTATAAATATATAAATCTTACACACACTCCATTTGATTAAATGTTCTTATTACAAACCAATCACACACCCCTTCTCCAGTGTAGTGATTCTGGTCTTCTGATTTTTTCCTACATGTGTAGTTGAGTTGTAAGAGGGGTTTCCTTTCTTCTGTTTTGATTGTGTATGTGCTGTGACAACAGAAACGTGGAATCCTAGGTTGTATTTTTTTTATTTTGGAAATACGTAATGTATTTCGCATGAAACAAGGGAAGAAATCTGTTGGTTAAAAGGTGTCTAATTCCCCCACCTGCCAGGGGGCTTTACCATATCCAGCCATGAAGCAAGGTTTGGTGCAGGATTTGCCAGTCAGGTTCTGTTAACCCTACTGTTTATGGCTAATTGTAATTATTAATAATATCCATCTTCCCTCACATCAAGCTCTCAACAATGGAAGTTGGGTTTACTTTCAAGTTAGTCTATGGTACCTGATACAAGTTGGCCGGACACTTAGCAGCATCTAGTTAGATTAGTTTGGTTTTTTTTGTTTACTGCAAGATCCAGTGAACAGCTGAGACCACTGACATCTTTCCTCAGATGATGATGATGATGATCAGATCATCATGTCTTCTGAAATTCATATTCAGGAGATAAACAATTAATCATGTTCTGTATTGACCCTTTGTCTTTAGCTTTGTGAATTTTTATCCTAAAATCTTTTGATTTTTAAACCTGTTAGAGCTAGTACCATAAAATTAACAGATTATATGCAGTCAGTTGTTCTCTAGTAATGAATGCTTCCTAGCTCATTAAAAAAAGCGCAGATATTAATTGCTTGATCATAATTTGTATTAAACCATACTCCCTAGTTAGATAAGTTACATTTCATTGTCTTCACTGGAACAAAGCAAGGTTCAAGTGCCCATCTGTTCCTTCATTTTAGGTAGAGCAAATTACAGCTTTCTCTTGAAGCTTATTGAGTAATGCAGACCAACCACCTACCTTATTAATTTGTTTTTCTTCTCTTTTTCAGGATTACCGTGGGCATTTCCAGGATGGGTAGGGAAGGGTGAAAATTGGCCCTATGACTATCCAGATATCACTGCTTACTATATTGTTTCTTGGATATTAGGAGCAAAACAGTATCATGATTTGGACATTGATTATATTGGGGTCAGTAAAGCAAAACCTTCTGTGTATTTTATGTATATTTTATCTATCTTCACTCCTAAAATCTTGGTCTTGCCTCTGTTGATGACTGGAGGAGAAGGAAGAGGATGGCAAGAGAATTTTTTTTTTCCGTAATTGCAGTTTTGGCTTGTACTGTTGCCAGGGGAAAGGCAGTAGTTGTGTTAGTTTAAGGTCTTCCTGAAATGATGGCTGTTAAAGCAGAACAAGTGTCAAATGGTTCCTACCTTCCCAGTTCTAAAACAAAGTTACCAAAAAATTTGAGAGTTATTTTTTCTTTTCTGCCTTGTTTGTTCTGCTTGCATTTCAGCAGTTACCAGATAACAAAAAGCATCAGTTAACACAGTTTGAAAGTCAGCTAACAAGAATTACCATAAAATACAGTTGTTATTTTGCAGAGGAACAATCCTCTACAACTTTTTCCATTTTTATCTGCATTATTTATAGTAGATAAAAGTGCATGTTTTACAGTACAACCACTGTTTTGTCCTATAGTGCAATATATGGAAGTAGTGAATGAATGTCTGAGAGAAGATGTCATAAATTGGCGATGAGAGAGAGAAGCAGACAATCTGAAAAAACCCTTCAAGTTCACTATTTGAGCAAGAAATTGTGTTTAGGATTCCTCTAAAATCAATCCTATACCTACTGGACACTTATTTTGGACTCTTACATGATTTGATATGTGAAGTTTAACTGCATAAGAGCTGAAAATCACTTCAGCAGTCCAGAAAAAAGCTTCTAAAGCTGTGGTTCCCATCGCTCATAAGCCTGACCTTTCTGCTGCAATGTGGGAAGGTGTATCGCATGCATATCTCCTTGAGAATGCATCCCCCTTGATGTTGCTGGCTTATTTCAGTTGGGTCAGTCTATCACTTGTTACTGTGGGTAACCTAGTGATACTTCAGCAATTCACTTGTGGGGCAGGGAGACCCATTGCTGCTACATTTTTCTCTGCCCCGTGTTCTTGGAGTAGACAGTAAGTTCTGCGCTTCATGTATTTGGGTAATGTTGTCTTCAGTGTTGTTACTTCACAGCCTTTTAAATTCTCGTCTTCTAAGAAAAGGAAATTTCTGCCTATCCAGGCAATGTGGTGATGTTGAATATTGTCTCATTTCTTCATGGGTATAATATGAAATACAGGGAATCACTGAGAGGTTTGTGAAGGCTCAGAAACTGTCAAAACAATTTCAGTGCTATTATGGTTGTATGTGGTTAGCCTTTATCACTTTCTTTTGCTGTAAGTACATGTTCTGTATCTTAATTTTCTTTATGATGAGATGAGCCTTTCAATAAGTAATGTTTTGATTGGGTCATTTTGGAGGCTTCATGTTAGCATTTACAGAAAGATGTAGAAATACCAAAATCAATTGTACTTACCCTATCTGCAGGAAAGTGCTTGTACATTGCGGGGTAATCTAAGCCTTTACTGGTGAATGTGAGTCACAGTGTTCATGTTGTAGTTAGAAAAGAACAAAACAAGGTTTCTGCCTATATGTTTTATGGGCCTGGGGGTTTGGTAGAAAAGAAGAACCAGTGTTCCTGCTTTTGAATTTTGAGCTGTGTTTAGCTTAAACTCTCCATAAAAGATGGAAAATTTGGAAAGTAGCTCATTTTGTGTCTGTTTACTTAAAATATGCTGGATCTCTTTTGTGTTTGAGCTTGGATGTAGTCCTGTGTAAATTAGAAATAACAGTAAGCTTCATCGATTTGTTCAGCATGTGAGTTATTCTCGCTTTCCTATGTCCCTGTATTGCAACAGGGGCCCATTCATTAGGCCACACTTTGAAGCCAAAACGTGTTTCTCAATGATTCTGAGCAAACTGTAGAGCCATTGGTAATGTAACACTGCTGCCATTGTAGAGCCCAAGCAGCTCTAGCATTCTTGTCATTGAGAAAGCAATCAGGGGACCTTAGAGAAAGACAAACAATGCTATGAACTTTCCTACAGAATTTTCCTCAGAAAAGCCGATAACAAAACCAACCAGCACTTCCCTCTAGCACACAGAAGCCATGGAGTTGATTAATGGATTATATAATCTTATATATATATAAATAAAAACTTTAATTGTCTATTGACATATCCTGATTTTTCTAAATGGATTTTACTTTCTCTTTATAGATATGGAATGAAAGGGCATTTAGTAGCAAATACATTAAGGTATGTATTCTTTTATTTCTGTAAAGTGCTTGTCATACTGTACACAAACAATTAGCTTTTCTGAATTTGTGTAGGAAAGGGACCTTAATTCTGCAATTATATCACTTACTGAATTCTGTTTCTTGGTGTTGCATGTATGGAAAAATAACATGTTCGGATATTTAGATCATTTATTTTGTGTATCTGGAACTGTTATTTTGAACTCTGGGCATATCAGTGTATGCTAAATGTTAGGACTTCTAAATTTTAATGGAAGCTTCAGTTGAAGCTACTATCATACAAACTTAAATCATTCTTATACCAGCTTGGATATAGCTAGAAGTCTGAGATCTAGAATTGCTTAAAATTCTGTAGCTAAGTTCTGTGATTACAGCACCCTTAAATATTAAGGGTGCTGTAATCACAGTGCTGTGCTATTAAACACAATAAAGGCTCTGTGTTTTTAACATTGCAAAATTCAGTACCTTTTGCTCTAAAAAGCTGGAGGAACACAGTATTTCACATAGCCAACCTTGAGACATTGCTAATATTTCTCACTACTGAGTATTCCTGCAGCCTCCCCTGCCCTGCTTTGAAGACTCTCTTCTGTTTGTTACATTGTCTTGCAATGAAATCTTAAGCACAAGCTCCTGCTTTGTTCCTTTCCTTGTTGTTGCTTTGAAGCTAAGACACAATGGCATTACCTCTTCTTAAAAGCAAACAAGCCTCAGAGAATCATAGAATGGCTTGAGTTGGAAGGGACCTTTGAGATCATCCAGTTCCAGTCCTGCCATGGTCAGAGACACCTTCCACTAGACTACATTGCTCAAAACTTCATCCAGCCTCGCCTTGAACACTTCCAGGGATGGGACATTCCCATCCATTCCCCCTTGTCCTATCACTACATGCTTTTGTAAAAAGTCCCTCTCTGTCTTTTCTGGTAGGTTCCCTTCAGAAACTGGAAGGCAGCAATTAGGTCACCCCAAAACCTTCTCTTCTTCAGGCTGAACAATCCCAAATCTGTGTCATGTCACCTTGAGGCTTTCTCATCTCCTTGTCTTGGCTTCCTCATGTGGGGAGAAATAATATGGAGAACAAACTGTTGAGTCTAGGGGCAACATTCTACTTTATAGCTTTTTGAATACTGTTGAATTGGGATTGGACATTTGGCTTCTAGAGCTGAATATTTAGTTTAAAATTTGACCTTAAAATCACCCAAATATTTACTGAAAAGTTTTTGCCTTCCTTCTCCTGTATGTTAACTGATAAGAGTTTTTTTATTAAACACCTATTTTACCAGTCATTAGTGTCACTTGACACCACCTCTCTCATCAGCACCATAGTTCTATTTGCAGTCTGCCATTTCGCAGGAGGTCAATATACTGAAATGTACTGCTACACACCAGGCAGTTTTTGTAACTTTTGTTAAATAGATCACAGATAAGTTCTTAGTTAGCTTGCTACATTTTTACTTGTAAGATGTTACTCTAGATACTTCCTCCACTAAGGCACTAGCTATGTTTCTTAATAAGTAGGGGAAAAAAAAGAAAGAAATGGAGTTTCTAATGCTTCTAAATTCTTGTTCAAGAAGACCTTGTTCTTTCAGTTATATGAATACTGGGTGTGAGGGAGCTGTTCTGCATGTGTTATTGTGGTGTGCATTTTAGATGCATGCAGTTCTGTGCCTTTGGGTACTTCTCTTTCAGCATATAAGTGCTGCAGCCGTTCATTTTGTTCTTCTGAGCTGTCTCTATGCTTAGGCAATTTTTCTAAGTATCTAGGTAGCTAGAATGCTTTAAATTGCAAGGAGCTTCTAGTATTGGGAATTTTTCTTTTGGTAGACTTTGTGTTTCAAAGGTTTTAAACAGCTGAACAGAACTTCACTGCTACTTTTCTTCTTAGTAAGTTTTATGTCTTTAATTAGTTTTAGATCTAGGCTATGATTGTCATCAACACTTAGACTTTGATTTCTGTCCATATTTTACTGCATGAAAACCAGAAATGCTCTCTATTCTTCTTCATGTTGCCAGAGGGTTATTACAAGAAATGATTTAAGGATTCAAGCCTACTGATCTTTGAATCAAGTTGCAAAGTCTTTTCCATGCATGCATGCACACAGTGCATCATTCTTCTATATCTAAAATTGAAAAAAGCATTTTAGACTGTGGACTGGGTTTTTTTCAGATGCAGCTGTATGTGCATGCTGCTGAAAATACGTGTTTTAAGTTTTTCTTTCTTTTAAATTTCTAGTTTGAGTTTTGAGATAGTACCAGCTCTCTATAAGTGTGGATCATTCTTAACTATTCAGGCTGAGTATATTATGTGTGGGTGTATTTTACCTAAGAAGTCCCACAGACAAATGTGAGGTGTTTATAATCTTTAACAGTGAAATAGTAAAGAGAAGCTGGAAAGACAGATAGGAATTCTTTTCTGCTGGCATGTTTGAATTCAAAGTTGGTTGCCCTCAGTTTTGCTGTAAATATGCAATTCTAGGTTTATTCATTGCTTTCCCTGAAAATTAGTGAAACATCAGAATCAAGTAGGGGTAAACTTTAATATTAAACACTTAAAACATCAAGCATTTTTTTGTTGTTGTTCAGTGAAATAGGCTGTGGAAAAAAATGTTTAGGTGCTCTTCACTTGAACAGGACAGTTGTTCAGCAGAGATTTCTGTTCTTGTAGACAGCTACATGGATAGGTCTTTTCTATTTTAAAACTTCAGGCCCTGTTTTTTCCATACACTTTTTTGGGGATCAGGTTAACTTTTGCTTCTATCACTTGGGGAGGTATGTCCACTCCCACATTTCAACCAGCTGTCATTTTTAAATTAGCTTAACAAGGCTGACTCTGTGATAAATCCATTACTTCTGTGTAATGAATCACATACATGCTAGGGAGTCAGTATGTTGAGAGTGTCCAAGTGGAGTATATGTCTGCACATGTGCTGTCAAAAGTTATCCAAGTGATGAGTAGCCCATTTTTGTGTAGTGACTATCTCAGTGTCAGTGATAACCCTTCAGTTTTAAAAATACTTGCCATTAACTTTGTCTTAGTTGCCACCATAGCTCTTGTTTGAGAAGTGAGAACTTTTCTTATCCATCCTGGTCTGTAAATAGAGGCTTCCACTGACTCCTTCAAAGTTCTTTTTTCAGTCTTAAATCTCATGTTGCCTCATTGACGAAGGCTGTACTTTAAGTGGTGTTATCTGTTACTAAGGTGCTTCGACATTATTTGGACAGACTGGGTCTGTGGAACGTTGGCATCATCGCTGCGGATGGAGGTTGGAACGTCTCCAATGAGATGATAGTTGATCCCTCTCTTAATGATGCTATTGAGGTAGTCGGGTAAGTGTGGGAGAAGGGAGGCATTTTAAACATTCCTATTGCTTCCTATCTGTAAGTCTTCATCTCCTTTTTCAGGAGTCATGTACTCTTATTTCATACTTCCTAGCTGTTTCCATTTTTTCCATCATTGTGTATGGTGGTGATGGATTATTCTTTCTTGTCTTTCTTTCAGTTTAGTACATGTGTAAGCTGACCTTATCACTCTTCCATCATTTCTTTCAAGTGTCCATTTAGGAGTTGTGTTTTAGGCTTCTTAGTACTAGCAAATTACAGGAAACTTCTAACTAATCTGCATGTGCATGTTCCAAGTCAGAAAAACCTTAGGATTGAATTCTTGGTCTGCAACTGGTTTTTATTTTGGGTGAACTTGAACTTTTAGAGTGAAACTCAGCACCCTGGGACTTTCTGTGGCTGCAGCTGGGATTTTTCTGGTCATATCCTACCTAGAGCTAGAAGTTTCTGTTTCTTGCTTATATCCGATAACAGGTAGTATTGGAAATGCACGTGCTGACAGTAACATAGAGGTAAAATCAAGCGCCCAAAGTTTGTAAACTAATACAGCTTATCACAGTTTTGGCAGCTGAGAATGCTTTCTGTTGGTGTTTCAGTAAATGTCAACTTAACTGGTTGCCTTCACTCTTGTTCCATAAGACACTTCCTTACTTGCTTCTGGCAACTTATTCTGCTGCTCTTGCTCTATTTGTAATCTCTGGTTTATCAAAATTATACATCATTTTTAAAAAATTACATGTTCCCAGTTGAATTTACCTATACTGATACAAATTGCTCACTTGTGTTACATTTGTTAACTTGTTTATCTCTGTGATAAGAACATTCTTGTGGTCACTCATGTACCATTTATCCTCTGTATGTAAGGAAGTATGATATGCTCATTGTAGTGTAAATGAATGCATGTTTCAAGGGTTTTAGCAGGTCAGTGAAGCAGGGATTTTATAAAGAAACTGCTTTTGTATGTGTTCGGCTTGTTGAGCAATCACCTGAAAGTGGCTGCCTGAGAAATACCAATTAATAGTGCAGCATTGAGTAACTCATTTGGTTTAAAATAAACTGAAAAAAACTTTCTTAAGTTAGGCAAGACTTGCAGGTCAGCAGGTGCATTAGGAAATGTTTTAGTAATGATTTCTGTGGCAATACAGCTTGAAGAATGAATGCACTGACTGTGTACAGGTCTTGATTCTTTAAGAGCTTGGCAGAATCAAAAGAGCTTGGCAGAATCAAGAACAAGAGCACTTGTTTTTGTTTGTGCCTTCAGGACCACAGACATGTTTTAGTTGTTCTTTAAAATGGAAGTTATTTTTTGTCAGAAGTTTTTCTTGAATGTCATACAGACTTTTTCCCAACTCCCCCAGCACTACTGATCACAAAAAATTATGAGTTAGGTTCTCCTGTGCAGTGGTTTTATCTGTCAAGAAATTAAGGTTAGTACAAAATGAGAACACCATGTTTCTCAACCGGTGCTGACTACCATAGAGAGTTCTTGCTGACCTAGTGAAAGATAATAGTATTTAGGTGTCTGTCCTTCAAATGCTCAGGTTCAGAAAGTTCATAGACATCTTGTAGTTTACCCATCAGCACTGTAACATCTAAGTGGCTGATCTGCAAATGGTGTATCTTACATGAAATGTGATATGCTTGGTCTTTATCTGTACTTTTGTGTCTGTAAAAAGAACAAAACATTTTAAATTTTTCCTTTTATCATGTATTTTGGAATTCAGTATGGTAGAAGAAGAAGTCACTTTATGCTTGACAGTCTTGTACATTTTATTTGGTGAAACAGTTGTCCGAGTTTCAAAAACAGGAATTGAAGCATTGTAGTTTTCTCAGGTAGTGCTGAAGAAGATGCTGCCTTCCCCAATATGAAGTTTTGACAATTTGAAAACCAATTTTTTTATTTGTCCCTTCTCTCTGTTCTTTGCTCTCCTTTTTTTTTCCCAAGCTGTTGAGGTACACATTGGATAAGCATGGTCTGGAGCAGGTGAGGATCATAGCCAGCGATAGACTGTGGGAGCCCATTTCCTTTGTCATGATGGTTGACTCTGAGCTCCACGGAGTGGTCGATGTGATTGGGTAGGGGGTTCTCTCTGTTCCTCTTTCTTGGTGGTTTGTTTATAGTTTGTCTTCATCTGAGTTATAACTAACACAGCCAGAACTTTACCTCTCTGTACTCTTACCTGCAAAAAAAAGGTTGATACTATAAAACTTTCTTACTAACCCACATCGAATCACACAGCTCTTGTCCCAGTAAGAGCCTCAACCTTTAATTGAATCAGGAGTCTTCTATCATGTTGAAGGTTCCTGTTGGGCGTGGTTGCACTTTTGATGGATTGAAGGTTTTTTGGACAACACTATTTATCCTGAGGGTTTTGGTTACTCTAACTGGTATGTAAAAAGTGCTTTAGCTTTACAACTTTGTAAACAGCTGTTATGGGTTAACACAGTTAACAACAGCCTTGTAATTTCAGCTGTTTTGTAACTGAAATGTTTGTGATCCAGAAATTGATTTGGGCTGTGATTCTTCTTTGAGTTAAAATGGCTTGATTCTTAGTTTCTATTTTGTTTTGATGACAAATTTGTATTTGGAAATCATGCAACCAGCTGACTTGTTTTACTAGTTCTGGGTTTTGTCATAATAATATTTTACTATTAGACTCAATTTGAGATAGATTACTGACTTGATGGCTGAATGGAAATGTGTGTATGAAATGTTCATTAACTTTTCTTTTTACAGTAGGTCTAAACCTTACTTATTAGGTGCCATAAAATTGCTTGGCCCAATCACATACTTCAAATGTGTCAGTTCCTTGCTTGAGTTTGAGTCTTTTCATCTTTATATATCTGAACCATAGGAGGTGTAGAAATGAAGGCTTTTTCTGCAAATACAGATAGGCAGTTAGTGTCATCAACCTTTGCCTCCCCCCGTTCTGAACATGGACATTGTCCTGGCAGTTTTTCATAGGTGGAGTTTTGGATCGTGTCTGGATGAAGCTCAACAGTTTTTACACTGTCTAAATAAGCTGTATTTGCTTAACTCTTTTGAAGTGTAAGTTTTACATCCTTACTCTGATTCAGTCTTATCAGAGAAATTAAATATTCTATTGTGTATTTCAGGCAGGGATATTGACACTTAAGAAACACCTTTTCAGGAGTGTAGAAAGACAAATTATTCCTTCTCTGCTTTGTTTTTGCAAGCTATGCACTTCATGCCATTACAAAAACCTTTTGCTTGGTACTAAGGCAATGCTTAGGTTTCCAAGCCAAAGGGGAAACACACAGTAATCTGTACAGCAGCGCAGAATGTAGCTAAAATCCCTGTTATCTGTTACATTACCATTAGTGAAGCTACATATGAAGGACTACAACGATGGGAAATAGCTCATTGTCCACTAGAGGGAAAATAATGAAAAAAACCCCAACAATCAGCCTAGAAAAACTGGTGTTTCTTGTATTCCTGCCACAAATGTATCAGTTTGTCAAGTTGCTGGCTAATAGTAAAGGAAATAGTTTCATTTTAGTGTACGTATTTTGTTCAATGAATGTGCTAAGTGAGGAAAATCACAACCCTGTTTTCTGTAAGTGGTTTAAAAGGTTTTATTTCAGTCAGCAAACCTTGCATGGTGGGTCAGTGTTGTGACTGATATAATCAAAGTCTCCGTTGGGAGAAAGGATCTCTCCTCATACTAAGGAAGATCTTAAAAAGAAAATTAGCTATCATTATATGTTTCAACTATTTTCAGTTTATACCTCTGTAACTTCTCTAGTCCAACTAGCGTGTTTTTTTGAAACCTGAGTTTATTAAAAAAGATGTACAAAATCAGTCAAGTTCATGTTTAGTTCTAACACATTCATGCAGCTAAATTCTTAGCATAATGCCTAGTGCTTTATCTTACTGTTGGTTTTACATTATTTATGGTTTTGTTTAAGATAGTATGAGTTAGCATGTATTTTCTCAATTCAGCACATTATGGTAATGTCTATCTTCAAGCTCAGTTTTCAGGGATTTGCTTTAGAAAGCTGTGAAAATTGCATGTTATCTGTAAATCTAAGTTTATCTATTTGCTATCATGTAACAGAAGAAATAACCTAGTGATGTAAATACAAAAAGCTCTGGAATGTTACAGCTCCCCCTTGTTCAATTTTCTTGTATTCCACTTGTGGTATTCCAAAACAATTCTATTTTTCATTTTCAGTTTGAAGGAAGTGAATCATTGCTGCTATATGTACTTCCAAACTTTGATTTTTCTCTTTGCACTAAGTGCTCTTTCTTTTCAAAATATTGTGTAGGGCTCACTATCCTGGGACAAAAACTGTGCCAAATGCTGTGTTAACTGGGAAGAAACTGTGGTCATCAGAAGATTACAGTACTTTCAATAATGATGTTGGTGCAGGCTGCTGGGCTCGGATTCTGAACCAAAACTACGTGAATGGAAACATGACCTCGTAAGTGTTGGGCACGGCTGCTCGCTTTCACAATTTGTGGTCTAAGAATTATTAGGGTGCTGTATAACACATCCGTCTGCTCTGGTGAGAAATGAGGTAAACTGAAAGTCACACCAATGTGGTCTGCATTCAGATATAGTAAGATAGGAAGTCTGCTGTTCTGACCTCTTTCTGAGGCAGAAGTCCCACAAGTTTCAATGTGTTCTTGTTCCCCAGCACTCAATGGTTTATGCAGTTAATTTCAGATGCCTTTGAGACTGATGATAATTATTAAAAAAAGAATGTTCTTAAGAAAGGGCTAGCAGTGAAAAATATTGGAGGAAAGTAATAATAAAACTGATTTATCATATTTTTCTTAAAAGGTCTTTATTAGATTGTTTGCCTCTTCAGCTAAACAGATAATTACAGATGTAATTATCTAGATTTTCCATACAACTTCTTCCTCAGAATCCATTCTTAAACATGCTGTAGTCTTTTCATAAATTTACTGTTTTCTGTACATTTTCTTTCCAAACTGAAAACTGTATAAAAAAAGTTCTCTTTACTGGGAAATTACATAACTCAGTTTTAGAAAAGAATAGAAAATATAGTTTGATGTTTCTGGTGGAACAGCTGGTAACCTGAAAGAAAAAGTTTGAATAAAGAAAATGTAGGCACCAAGATGTAAGCAAAGTTGTTCAAAGCTTTTAGATTCTTTGTAACTTCATTTTGGAAAAATAAAAAGAAATCTTGCATGTTGCATCAAGTGGAGTGCAGGAAAAATCACTGACACTTGTAAAGGGAAATTTCTTTATTCACCTGGTTTCTACAAATCTTTTGTCTTCTCTGCAAGCTGAAATTTTCAAACAGATGATTGTTTCCTGCATGAATTCCTGATCATTGTGCTTACTTCTTAGTCCTCATATAATTTAGTATCTTAATTTGGGGTCTTTCTTTTCCCATTGTTTCTCTATTTTTCCAAGCCCTTTCAAATTACATATGCCCCATTTTTTTCACAGCCTAACCGCCAGGCATATGTGTTGTATTTATAAATTACTGTAGAATAGTTCCAAGTCCAGATGTCCAAGAGTGAAGTTATCTTGGCTTCTATCCTGAAAACAAAATCTTTCTGACAAAAGGCAGCTTATCGTTCTGCTAACTTTGTTTCCTTTGAAGTTGAGTTTCCTACTTTTCTTTCTAAGTTGGAAATCAACAGAAGAAGTTTGATGTGAGCAAGTTGAGTTTACAATTCAAGAGTTATTTATTTTATGAACACGTTTTTGTAGAATTCCAGGATCTCTTCTGTATGTATGTATAGTGTGATAAGTCTGTGGCAGTGACTTTAGAATGAGGCTTTTGTACTCACCTGTATGCAATAGCAAAACAGATTGATAGCTTTTGCTTTCTGCTTAACTGCTCTGTTAAGCTGTATTTCCATACTTAAGGCCCAGAGGTCTTAAGTATAAAGTCCCTGCAAAATGTTTTCAGTGAAGGCCAAATCAAAGTTTGTGTGAAGTGATTATCCTTGTCAGGATAGAGCAACAGCAACTCGAGGATGGCTGGTTAAAGTTGTTTTCTGTTTGTTACTTACATGGATAAAGTTAATTTTTTTTTGGTGGTACTTAACTGCTTCACTAAAAAACTCCACTCAAAACAACTAGCGCCATGCACAGAAATAACCAAGCAATCACAAAAACCTCAACCAAACAACACCTAGCAAAAAACTGTAGACTTTGCAATCAAAATTTTTTCCCTTCAGAACAGGAAAAAACCTCAAACAAATGGAGTCTTTACCGTCAATACATGTTTCTTTTAACATACAACTTTTTGTGGTGCTATAGTGAGAGAATTTATTACCAGTTTTGGAAGAAGTTCTCAACACTGGAAGCTGATTCGCTTTATTTTCCTCTCCTGTAGGTTTTCTTTTTCCTTTTAGCTAGAAAGATATTGTTTTCATTGTATGCTGGAGAAAAGGAGGAGCGGATTCTTGTACTAAGTCAATCTAGTACTGTGCATATGAGTGAGAAAACACCTGTTTTTCTTCCAGAACAATTGCATGGAACCTGGTGGCTAGTTACTATGAGGAGTTGCCTTTTGGTCGATGTGGGTTAATGACAGCACAGGAGCCATGGAGTGGCCACTATAAAGTTGAATCTCCTATTTGGATTACAGGTGAACATTTTGCAGTTATAAGTTGGTGATCTCACACCAAACAGCACTGTATTTTCTGACGCCTGTTTATTTAGTGGTTTTATGTGTATTAATTTTTTTACGAAATTGAGGTAGATTTGTGGAAAGTTCTGAGAATACATTAAGAAAGAAGAGAATAATCTCATTTCTATAGAAAGCAGAAGGATATAAGTGTAAGGGAAATATTTATACTTGACCTTTAGCTGTATCAGAAATGAATAAGTGACTGCCTTTATAGCTGTTACTATTAAAATGTGCCCATAAAGGTTAATGTGTTTTCCTGTTTCCCTTTTTTATGTTTAATCTTTGAGTATCAATCAATTCCATTTGGTCTTTCTCAATTTGTGAAAATGAAGCAAAGAACCTCTGTATTCTTTTCCTGCTTGACATTCTTGACTTGTGTAAATCAGCATTTCCTTGAGCTTGGGGAAGGGGAAGAATGTTTGTGTCAAGTCGTGGACACACGGATTCACTGGCTACTCTGTAGTCCTGTAATAATTTACTGTCTTTGCCACAGTTCTGTAGAGCAACTCTGCAGTGCCATGAAGAAGGAACAAGACCAATACTTTAATTTTTGTTCTTCTGCTAGTTACCTATATATGTAAAAGCATTAAAGGAAAAATGGTCACAGTTTCCCATGAATAGGTTGTTCCTTTGTCCATGTTGCTCAGGATTTTCATGATCTGGGTCATATTCTTCTTTGATAGTTTCACTACTTTCTGAAAGCCCTACTTACTTAGTTATTCCTCATGGAGTTGCCTGTCTGTGCTTTCTCTGCCTCAAATGTTAACTTTATTTAAAGAAAAGAGAAGATTTGGGAAAATCTAAGCTGTGATAAATATTCAAATTGAATGGACATGATTACCTTATACAGTTTGTACTTAATGTCTAAATAATTGCAATCGTTTTAACTATTTTGTCTGCCATAGTGTTGATATTTTTAATTTTGATGTAGTATAATTCTTTAATCTTTCCTCTTATATAGGTAAATTTTGTTTTGGAAGTTTTATTACTTTTTTCCCCAAATCAGATTTTAGTTTTGTCAGCACTTACGAGAGAGAAATTTAATTAAGTCTACAAATGGTACCTATTTTATTAAATCTTAATTATTGTATTCTGATTTTTGTCTCAGCACACACCACGCAATTTACTCAGCCAGGCTGGTCATACTTGCAAGTGGATGGACACTTAGGAGGAGGTGGCAGTTTTGTAGCTCTGACAGATGGCCTGGGAAATCTTACCATCATCATTGAAACTATGGTATGTGCATCAGCAATTCCAGTGGACTAGGAAAGTTACAGGAAATGTTTTGTTATGAAGACCCTGTCTTGATTTACGTAGCTCAGTATCTGTGAATGTTCTCTGATGCTTGTAGCTTTATTAGTGAGCTCACTAGAGGTCATTTTTCCTGTCTGAACTTTAAATACCTAGTTGAGACTTCCTGGAGGCCAATGTATATGCCATCTTTATCTTTTTATTACACGTTAGCTTTAATTGGATGACACACTGGGAGGAAGTTATATCATGTGCTTTCTTAAAATCTGTATATAAAATTATTAAACTACTCTAATTACAGTTATTAAGATAACAGTGAAGTAAATTATTGCTCTTTTAATTTCAATTCTATGCTGCCATGTGTTGCTTTCCAGTAGCAAGGTCTCTTCTGTTACATTTATTTTTTTTTTCTTCAGAGTCATAATCACTCTAAATGTATCAGGCCTCCATTGCCAAATTTCAGTGTCATACCTCAGAGAGCAACTTTCTACCTCGGAGGGTCATTTGTAAGTAGATCTTTAATAGATTTGATCAGCCTTGTAAAATAACGTGCCGTGTATAATCAAATACATGCAAGTCATATCACAGGTTAGCAAGAAATCAACAGTCTCCAGTACTGGAGACTGTTTCACACCTAGCAAAGATTTAAGTATTCTGGTTCCGTTTTACCATGAGATGCAGTGTCATAACTGAAATTGTAGAATAGCTGCCTCCCAGTCTAATCATCTGTGTATTGAAGAAGTAATTTCAGAGGACAGAAATACAACTAAATTTTTCTTTAGAATTTATTCCAAGGGTAAGTGCTCTGACATGCTGACATAGTTTGTCAGGCCAGCACAGCCATGGCCTTTCTACTTATCGGTTCATTTTCAGGGGAATAGCTGATAGCTGTAGTTGATTTCATACTGTAGGTTTTGTTGTTGCATCTTGTAAAGAGACATTCTGAGAATCTCCCAGTTGCTGATTTATTTATTTTCTTTTTTAATCTCGCTAAAGTAAATTTCCCTCTGAAATGTGAACAGTACTTTCACAGTGTAAACTGGAGGGAGTAATTGTTAGTTGATTTGGATGATTTCTTCTCAGAAGTTGACAATTATTTGGAATTTGATTTTGATTTTTTGGCAGCAATAATTTCCTTTAGGAGGAGATAATTTGGATGATACTTTTGGCAATAAAATGATTCTCTCAAAACAAGTTCTAGGTCACTTGCTTTGTTGTTGATGTTGGTAACTAAAAAGAAATTATGGGGGTTAGGTGTGATTAAAATGTAATAACTAATACGGTTGATATGCTGTAGTATTGCAGAAGGCTGGAGACATGTAAGTAAAATACTTTACTCAAAAATTAAAATCAAAGAACTAGGAACTAGACTGAAGGCCTCATCAAAATGAAACTAGCAGGATATTATTTTAGTCTGTTTACTTCTTGGAAGAGAGCTTGTATCCAAGGTGTATTGTTTTTGATAGAGAAGCTAAAGATTGTATATGTGTTTGCAGTGCTTTCTGTCTTTATAAGCAATGTCAGGGCATGTTAGGACAATGCCTTATTGATGAATAATCTATAAAAATTTAAGGCATATGTAATGATTAGCTGAATAGAGTTGTGGCCTCTAATGTGATCAACAGCTTTAAAATAACAAAAATTAGACACCCGTAGAGGACTGGTATTTCTCACGTTGAATATTCAAGGTTGTTGTTGTGTTTTAAATTGTATGGTGTATTCCATTGTAGTATATGGTGGAAACCCTTCAAGTGTGGCATTCTAGACTTGATTTTGAATCTGGAAACTCCAGTCTTTTCCAGCAACTCCATCCTGTAAATGTAAGTTGATCCGTTTTAATTGCAGTCCCTTTACAGTGTCAGATGTGTCTTCCCTCTTTGGTGAAAGTCCTGAACATTCATGCTTAAGCTGCATATTTAGGGGATGTTTTAAGGCCGTTTGACTACAGTTTTACTGACTATATACAAGCTTACCTGGAGGTAATAAAGAGCTTGGGGAAAAGGAGTTTTAAAAATTCTTGAGAGATATTTAAACAAATGCTGAGCAAGAAGACGGGATTTTTGCCTTAAATCAAGACTTGAGAGCATCTTCTTTACTTCTGGAACTTGGGTATTTTACCATTTAGTTTTTGACTTTTGCAGCTTGAGCTTTCTTCAATTCCAGGTATGGCAGGGAAGATTTTCTTTAGATCTAAATGTGGATGAAGTCTACACTTTAACCACACTCAAGACAGGATGGAAATGTCGTTACCCAGAGCCGCCTCCTCCTCAGCCCTTTCCTTCAAATTACAAAGATGATTTCAATATACGTAAGCCAGAATTCTCTTATCTAGAAACTTAATTCACACACAGATATAATTGTAATGTAGGAACTGTAATGTAGTAAATTGTGTTATTTGAATCCTCTTCATGGGTAACCTGAAGATCTATTTTGTTTTTGTTTATTTATACCTGTTTTTCCAACAACTTACACCTGTATGAGTGTACACCTTACACTTGCAATGAGGTGTATTTAATTTCATGTCTTACCTCGTGTTCATGTGTTTGCAAAACTGCTGTCTGCTTAAAAACTTCTATTTTGAGGATTGCTTTGATTTAGCAAGTCAAAAATCAGGAGAAAATTTTCAGGGGAAATTTCTGAAAACAGGTACACTGAAGAAAAATAATGTTTTAGTATTGATGTGTATTTTATTTTCTGAACAGGTAATCCACCTTTCAGTGAAGCCCCAAATTTTGCAGATCAGACAGGTGTATTTGAATACTTTGTAAATGCTTCTGACCCAGGAGATCATGTGTTCACACTCCGCCAGGTGGTGGTTCAGCGGCCCATCACTTGGGTTTCTGATGCAGACCAGACCATCAGTGTCATCGGAAATTTTAAGTGGTATGTAAATACTATTTTGTAGTTGCATTTGGGGAAATCTCCTCCTCACCAGTGTAATGATCAGTTAGTCTATCTCAAGCCTCATTTCTTTTGGACAGAGGGCTTTTGTTTTTGCCTTCAGATTCTTTGTAGACACGTAAGAATGATGTTTCAGGCAATTCTAAAAGTCATTGAGCTCTGCTCAGGGCCAAAGGTCAACTGTGTCAGTCTAGATGATTCCTAAAAGATGGGGAGTTCACCACATTTCTTGGTTATTTAGCCTAATACTGCACTGTCTTAGAATGATGGTGTTTTTTTGCTTATGTCCTGCTGGGCATATTTGTTCAAGCTAATTTTTTACACTAATGGATCTGAGTTGGCATACCAATGTGTTGAGTTTCTTATTTCTTAAATTGTACCAAGAAAAGGATTAATTTTGAATTACATAATTTTGGGTTACTTGTTAATGGTTTGATCAGTCTCATAACTCTCAGACTATTTCATTGATAATTCAATTGTATTTGTTGCAGACTGCCATCTTCTGAGCAGTTCCTAGAGTTGTGTGCGTTTGATGCCAATGCTACTTCAACCACTTTTGTTTCTGGGTGAAAGTAACTGAGGTTTACTGCTTTGATAAAAGTATGGTTACAATTGCAATTCTTTCTAGGAGCTAAAAAATTGCTAGAAGCTACAATGATGGTAATTCAGAATCAAGCAGCATATTTTGAGAATAATGTTTATTTTAAATTAATAAGCATTTGGGAAAGAGCCTGTTAACTAATTTTACTTTTAATATAATTATAAACTTCATACTTACAAGTTTCTTTTCTGCTTAGAAGCCTAGCCTAAATTCTTTTGATATGTTCTTTAAAATAGTCATTCTGTCAGGTTTTTTCACTTTAATTAGGTCATTGATCTGGCAAATGTTTTTTCAGAACATACTTTACACTTCTAATTTCAGGCCTGGAGACATGATTGAATCATTTTGATCCAAAGAATAGCACCCTCTTGTACTTAGAGGTTGTTCTTCAGTAATCTGACCTTTTCTTTTGGAGATCTCTGTAAAGAAAAATCTCATATTTCTCCTATAATCAACTTACCCTCCTTGAGTAAATCATACTGAGTGATTCCTGTAACAGCTACATTCTTAAATTACTGTACTGAGATTTTTAAAAACTTCCTATTATTTTATTTTGTTCTGTTTCTTTCTGAGTCTTCATCTTGCTTTCAAAACCAAACTTGCTTTCTGAATACTCAGTTTATTATTCAAGTTTTACTGGTCTGTAACTTTTCATAATGCTAGTCCTTAATTTCAGGCCCTCATGTTTGTTTGCTTCATCCTCAGTTTACGACGTAACTTGTCTCTGGCAGATATTTTCAACAATGAGCACCTGCTCTTGGAATTCTGAGCCAATCTTGCATTAAATTTCTCAGTGGGATGATACTGCAGTTGTCAATGGCAATTTATCATTATTCAATTTCAGGATTGTTTTGTTAGGTTTAGTTTGGATTTTAAACTTGTGCATGTGAAAGCTTTTTGCTCTCTTATCTTGAATTTGTTAGTGTTTTTCTCTGATGGTTTTATCGAACCTAGGTGTATTCTGAAAGTATTACTATGCAATTATTTCTGTATTGCTTTGAGTCTCTTTATAATGGCTTAAGGAAAATGTGGGGGGGTCTCTTTTTTGATAAATGGGGAGGCAAGAAAGTAATCTCTTTTTTGTAATGACTCTATATTCAAGAATCTGGAGCATTACATTAGAATGAAAACTCAGGTTGTTCTTACTACTATGTCAGAGGTGAGAAGAAAAGTTGCTGCAATAGATACTCTCTGATTCAGTTATCAGCTGAGCTGCTGTCACAGAGTCTTTTCACATTCTGTAAATAATTATGGATAATTATTCCTTCTTAAGTAAGTGACCTTGTGGCTGTATCTGTATTACAAGTGCTTTCAGACATGGGATGTAGATCCATTAATAGAGGGAAAGAATTTTTATGGTTAATAGTCTTGTGGTGCAGCTCTGGGGAGGAGGAAGTTGTGTAAATTTTCTAGGTGCTGTTTGATGGTTCTGGTAGTACTTTACTTATTCTTTACAGCTCTCATTGCATGCACAACACAGTGCTTTACTGTTGAGCTGGAGTATAATCTCAGGAAATCAATTTCTACATACTACCTACTCAAAAAAATGGATTCCTTCCTTGTTAAAATGCTGAACCTCTCTTACAGGGTAAACATGACCGTCACTTGTGACATCTACATAGAAAAGCCTCGTGATGGAGGCGTGTTTATTGCAGGAAGAGTTGACAATGGGGGAATATATGTGCGACGTACCAAAGGAGTTTTCTTCTGGGTTTTTGCAGATGGCACCTACAGAGTCACTGCTGACCTAGGTAAGCAGCTCTTAGCGAAAGTGGATGCTGGTGTATGGACATGTCATTTTGATAACTTTGATAAAAATGGGTAACACTCAGATTTTGTAGTTCATTTATTATTACTATGAATTTAATCTGTTGTGTTCTCATGATGGCCACTTTTCCTGTGTGGAGAAAGCATCTGAAGGCTACTGACTGGCCCATTTCTCAGGCTCAGCTTCCTGGAGTTGTGTTTTTTCCACTGATAAGTCTGTTTTACACTAGCAAATATGAACTATTTTGCTTTTCGTAAATACTCTGATACAATATTAATTACAGAAAGATTTACTTTGTATTCTTAAACAAAAAAAATCCCGATTGAGATGAAATGCCATTTCTTAGGGAGCAGTTCAAGTCACTCTACTTATATCTGGCATAAGTGATGATCATAAGTGGCCTGTTTCCTCAAATTATGCACCCTCCTGTTAGTATAGCCCAGTGAAGTGAGCACATGTTCTGCTTGTGATGCTAACATGCATGTGTGTTCATTTGTAGAGCACTTGACAGGAACATGGAAGAGTGTATGAAAATACCTCATCGATAGCTGAAAGTTCTTTTAATTTTGCTTGGACATAGTGGCATATTTAGTTGTTTAAATGCATATCCTATAATTTCATGAGTGTAAATTAAAATTTTCAGTAGTTTCTGATGAGTCAAATGTAGCTTCTAGATCTACAGTATATCTGATAAGATATATTTTGTGTGTGTGTGTGTTCCTTTCCACTTTTACCATGGACAAGTATCATAAAGAAGGTTTTACATATCTTCTCTTAACATACCAGTGCTCCCTAGGGGAACTTTGCAATGTGAAATTCCATAAAAACTTAAGTTTCAGCTGTATGGAAATACATATTTGTCTTTAGGATCAACTCAATTTTTATGCGTAGTAAGACCTAGCATCATGTTTATGATTAGTTTCTCAGGCTGTCAGAAATAATTTTTCCTAGATGAAATGAGGGGATTTTGATCCACCACCCCATTATTTCAGACTGAGACTCTTGTTGCATGATACGATAATTTTTTTTGTACAGCTATTTTCAGTCATCTTTATATTTTTCAAGAAGGGAGCCTGAATGTTAAATTATCTTGCAGCAAAAACTGTCTACTAAATAAATGAAGATTTGTAGCACTTAATTTTTTTCAGATCTTCAGCTTCCCTCCAGGTGTCATTCACATCCAGTTTTTGCTTAGCTTAAATTTTGGGTAGAACTAAGCAACATGATAGTGTGGGCAGCTCAAACCCTATGATTTAAAATAGTTACAAACAATACATGAACAAGAAGATCTATAGAAGGAGTAGAGCGATAGCTACTGTTACACTTTGTGAACCTGTACTTTTCCGAGAGTGAATCCTCATCTCATGCCAAATTGCCAAGAGCATTGAGGATTTCAGTGAGAAAACAGTTCTGGCACAACAGGAGAATGCAGAGTCCAGGTTTGCATATTAAGCCTTCCATGCTGCAACTGAAATTGGTAAAATGTCAGTCCTGAACACTTTTGAAAAATAGATATTACCCTTTCGCTGCTTTGGTATTTATCAGTTTCAGCAAAGGGCTGAAGTAAAACTTTGCTAACTTAAACTTGTTTTGCAGCTGGAGAAAAAATATTAATGAAAGGACTTGCTGGCATCCGGGATAATGCGTGGCACACGCTTACTCTCAACATTCAGGTAAGGACATAGGCAAAAAGCGAGAAAGCCATTTATAAAACTTACAGTCCTAAATGGTTTGGATAAAACTGTGCTATACTATGATGGTGTACTTGAATTAGTTTTCCCAATCAAAAACATAAAAAATATCTGTTATATTAAACCACTGTTAAAATACCATAGTTCCCTTTGCAGGCTAAGGCCTTTTATGTGGAGCTAGGAAAGGACTGGGAAACTCAGATAAGCTGAGTTCCTTCTCTGCTGTGCTGGAAGAGTACAGACATTGTGTTACTGTATTTATGGGCTGCAGTTAATGAGAAGCCTGTCCGCATTTTTTCCCTTCCCTCCCACTCCACTCTTTTTGACCATTGAGACTCGGGGAGGAAAGTAGCCCCAAACTGTACTTTAAATATCCCTGCGCACTTTGATGGGTGTGACATAAGTGCAAGTACCTAAAAGGCTTTAAGTTCCTCTTCTGAATGCCTGATCACTTTGTCTAGTGTAACATTTGCAACTGCAACTGGCTTGAGATGTTGGAGGAGCTTGAATCCTAGCTGGGGAGATTTACTAATGAAGGTAACTCTTAAAATTACGCACTGAGTCCCTCATGCTAAAATGCTACTAGGTATTAGAAGCTGATTTTTGTCTCTTGTACTATCACATTTGGAGACAAAGGGACACTTGCACCTAAGGCATTCACTGAAATGGATGTAGTTTAGTTTTGCCTTTGGTACACCTACATTTATGACAGTGCATGCCATCTGTAAAATGGGCCAAGACTGAAGATGAACATTAATCACTTAAAACTCAAACCAGTGTTGGTAATTTTAAAATTACAGTGCTTCAAACTTCCATCTGTGTTGTTAAAGTATTTTGTACCTAGTATGCCTTTGATGTAATGATGGAAGTGCAGAGCCATTTTTAAATAATTCTCATGCTGACTCCTTGAAAGCATTCTTTGCTTTTACTAGTGTCTATAATTGTCTCTCAGATGAAGAAATACAAATAAACTGAAGTACTTTTTTCTAAATAATGTTTAGTGGAACACACAAAAGATAAATTGTAGTTTTTCCTGAAACTGTTTTTAATTTCAACGTCTTGAAGTGGCTTGAGTGATATTGGAAAGTTCTGCTGTCTCTTCTTTCTTTTGGCTTAATGACTAAATTACATCTTTACTTTTGACTTCTGCCTAATTCTGCAGAATCAGTGCCAAGTGTATCATATCACCTTAAGAAAGTTGAGCTGTTTTGAAAGAGTCTGATACAAGGAAGAGAAGAACCAGTTTACTTTTCAGGTTCTACACTGAATTAGCAAAGCTGTGAGTAGGAGAAGAGGAGCCTTCAATGTATTCACTGTAAAGGCATTAGATCTATTTCACTGAGCTGAGAGACACCGGGGGATTCTATGCAATATTTAGATGCATATCTGCATGACAAATGTGTGAAATGTAGTTGAAAGTTGACTTGACATCCTCCTGCTTTGTCTTGTCTCCCATGTGAGCAGGGTCAGTGTCTAACAGACCCTGAATTTTACAAAGCTAACATCTTCCTTTTTTGACAGGGCAACTCTGCCTCAGGACTGTTAAATGGTTATCCACTCTGGGAGAATGTCACCATTTCTAACCCGGGGAACGGCTGGGCTGCTCTCGGAACTCGCTCGTTTGAGTTGGCACAGTTTGACAACTTTCACGTTGAAGCTTGCTGAGGTGCCTTTGGCATTTGGAGAACCTGGTTCTCATGTTACTTTGAATAAGAGCCAAGTCAAACTTGGAGGAGAGTTGAGTGCTAAACTGTGATTGATCTCTTGGCAAAGAGTCTGGATTCGGTCCGTGTTATTAGTTAAAGGTTTACTTGAGTAGATATCAACATGATTGTAGCTTTATCCCCCATTGCTGTGGGATTTTTGTCCTTCGTTTTTTGGGGGTAAATTTTAGTTCAGGGTAATGATGAAAACAAATTCTTGGATTTTAATATCTTTTAATAATAACAACTTACCAGCTCACTTCTAAGATAACTTTAGAAGTTAACAAAAGACAGATGCATCTTAAGCTGCATTTTTTAACACTTCCACTATTATGTCCATTACTTTCACTGTGAAAGAAAGAATTAAATGCCAGTAAGCCTTATGAGCCAGCGGGCCTCATACTTTTGTAGGTCTATCATTCTCAAATTTCATTTGGATAAAGTACCTAGATTTCCTATAATAATAAAAAAAATGTTTTGTCTGTTTTTTTGCTACAGTCTATGACTAGACATTACAGTACTCCAAGTGCATTTGATTACTTCTTTCAACTTTCCTTGCCAGCCTTAAAATGTATCCTATTTTCAGTGAAATGGGAATGTGTCTTATGACTGATCAGGGAGTGCAGGATGTGGCTTATTTTTGATCTACCTCCTCTTTCCGCCGAAAGGGTTGAAATGGATGAAAAGACACCATAACTTACAGTTTGTTGACGATAATATTGTGGTGTTTTTTGCATAGTGCAAAGAGTAAAAACATTGCATCATGGATATTTTCACGTCAGGTCACATGTGGAAGCTGGCCTTTTGTTCCTAGAAACTTGGGCAAACATCTCTCTCTTTTGATCGATTTAGAGCTTTGAATAGAAAATAGTTAAAACCTAACAATATTTAGTTTATTACTGTGGCACAGAGGTGATATGGATACTATCACTTCCTGGTATAAAAGAAATTAAAAAAAAAAATCAGTCTTTGCCTTTAAGAGTTTGCAATCTGATCATATGGTAAGTTGACAGTAGGTAGACACAGAGGGAATTGTTTAGTGTGCCGAGCAGTAGTAATGAAACAAGACTGTCCGTATTTAACCTTTTCCTAGCTATCATGGAATGAAGTTCAGAGGGTAGTTCACATCTGTTTAGCTGTTGCTTCATTTTATTTTTTTTCCCAGGTTACTGTGTTATAAAAAAAACAATTAATTGAGAATATGAGATACTGAATAGGTTTTTCCTCACACACATTGGCAGTTCAAGTGGCTCCAGAATTTTTTTGTTTGTTGTTGGTCAGTTTGAATGAAGATGATATCTATTCCCATATTGAAACTTGCTTCCTGTGTCCATCTATGTTTTGCATTCACATCCTGTTTAATTGACAAGAAAGTCATTCCACATACTTGATAGGGCTCTTGTAGCTGTAGGAGGCCATTTGTAGCAGGCAACATCTGGAAAAAAAAGATTTGCAGTGTACTTTGATTTATAGAGATTATTCTTACTAATAAGAATAATCTTACAGAGATTATTCTTATTCTTTGATTTATAGAGATTCTGATCCCCTTTATTTTAAAGGCTGATTCCAGTAATTGTTAACTTCAGTCTTTGAAGTTGTCATCTAATATAAAGTTAATGTTATACAGATCATTCCTGGAAAAATTTTATAAAGTTGATCTTCCATTTTCATTTTTGGAGAAGAGTTCTTAAAATTCTGTCTCTAATAAGTAAAAATGTTGTGTCTTTTAGCTGTGATATTGATATTACTTATTCATACTTGAAAATTTCATACATGCCAGTAACCTTGAAAAATGCTTTAAACCACTAAACTTTACAACTCTAGTAGAAGGCTTCCAAATGTTAAGTAACTGTTTACTTAACTGGGTGAAAAATGAAAGGCAATTTTCCACGTCATTTTCAAGTATGGATGCAGGTCTGTTCATTATTTGCTTGGTTTCCTAAGGGATGTCACTGGTCACTCCACATGCAAAGGAATCTAATTTTAGGTCCTTGTATTCAAGTAATATGAGTATAATAATCTGAGAATAAATTTATTTTAGCTGTGATGGATTTTTGTAGCTGGATGCTTCTTGGAGACTTCCTGTTAGCTTCTGTGGCTACAAGCAGAGAGAGATCAGCAATGATGCAGTTATTCCAAAGGAGCTGTCCGTTTTTTAACCTTCTAATGCACTAGTGTAATAAGCTGTACTGTTACATTGTGTTCTAAACACATTGTATTTTATCACTGGAAATGTTGATTCTTTTTTCCTAATCTTAATTTAGAATGTTTGGGGATTGAAGTGTTATGAAGAGAGTAAGTGATTTAATGGTGACATAATGTTATTCATCTTTGTATGTCTGTAATTCTTCACCCTTCAGTAGACTGTAATATGTTTGGCAATAACAAGCTGCTGGGTTTTTCACTGAAGGGTGGATTTATGTTGTTGATTATAAATGCTAATCATTCCAAATGGACAAATAAAACACTTAAAAACACTTTATTTGTGTGCAGTGCTTCTGTAAAATGGGTCTTGGTTTTCTCAGCAAGAAAGCTGACATTTTTTCCATTGTGATTTCTGATAAATATGCTTGGCGTTAACTTAATTGGATTGGAAGAGTATAGCCAACCAGTCCTTATTAAAAATACCTCAAAATCCATATGCTTTAGGACTTACGCTATTGATTAAATTATTTTCTTAGAGCACTCAGTATACATTTTTCTTCTGTCTAGTTTTTTGATTTGGATTTTTTTTTCGTTTAGTGAGGGGAATTAAATTGTATTTGAGGGCCAGTGATGCAAAACTGCTGAGTACTAAAGTCTTGTGAGATTTAGCTGAAAGTCAGTTTCTAGGTTTGGAAACAGACAGTGTTATAAGGATGTACTTCTGTTGTTTAAAGGCTTCTTTATTTCGAATATCCTTCTGAATTTATCTTCAAACACACTATTTTAATTTTTTTAAGCTAAGCTTTAGGAAGGGAGAAATTTTACGAGAGAGGGAGAAATTCCATAGAGCTAGTCATGTTTCCCAGTCCATCATGCCAGTAGATATGATTTACCCTGGAATTATAGCCTTTTAGTAACCGTGTATGTACTACCACCTACACAAACACTGCATCAAAATCAATTCTGTCCCTTCTTTGCCACCCGACCTTCGAGGTTAGACATAAACAGTTCTTGGGATTTTCAAACTCCTGCAAAACACTAGGACTCCTTTGCTTTAAAATTACAGGTCTTCTGTAAGAAGACCTACTTTAAGCTCCTTTTGCAACTGCCTCCTTGTATCTCAATAACAAAAATAAATCTCTACTTCCAGATTTGATTTGAAGTGGTAGTGGTTTGCTTTTGCCTTATAGAATCAGTGTTACTGCACTGTAGCAGCAGCTTGTTTTCACTTAATAAATTTGCATTGATTTACCTGAAGTTTCTATCCAGATTCCATTGTCTGGAGAGGAGTGGGTATTATGAAATTAACCATCATAATTATAGCTGTCTTTCGTGATTTCAACAGTTTGGACAAAGAGGGTCAGTGCTTGGAGATTTTATTATCCTCTCTTTGATGTTTTGGTCTGTTTGTTTGTTTGTTTATTGTTTTGTTTGTGTGTGTGTTTTTTGTTTGTTGGGGGTTTTTTGGTTTGTGTTTTGGTTTCATTTGTTTTTGTTTGTTTTTAAACCCTTTGTAAGTACTACATTCATACAAGGCTAGCACATGCTGGGAGTGGCAGACAGGCAGGTTGTAAAAACCCTCTAGTTTTGAAGACTTCCTAGGCTGGTAGTGGAATCATCAGGTAGCTTTTTTAGAATTCTAAGAGTAGTGTGTATTGAAAAGTCAGTAAATTGAAAAGTGAGCAAATTCCTCTTGCTGTGCTCCTTCTTTTTGTGCCCAAGTGTCGCTGAAACAATGAGAGTGTGTTTCTAGAACTTGTGTTCTAAAAAAAGCCCCAAACGCCTACTAGTAATTGAGTAGAGGAAAATGTGTGCTGCAGCAGTGTTGCCAAGCTTTTGCTGTGTGCCAAGATACTTCTCTGTGGTTTTCATAGTGGCTAAGACAAACAACTGTGAAACTCTGTTTTTCCCCTCAAGGAATTATATTTGGATAAGGTTAGAAACAGACACACAGCCCAACACCAGTTTTGTCAGGGGCTCCTGGTAACTGTGCCATGAGTGCATTAAACCTGACTCTTACTTTTGTGTACCCCAGGCTAAACCTAGACATGTCTCTGGAAAGCAGAGATGAAAGTATCCTAAAAGTATTGGAGTGTTGACTTTTTATTTTTTTTAATGCCTTTTTTGTTGGCATCAAGTGTACCTGAGTGAGTTTGACTTCACTTAGTGCAGGAAAACAGTAATTTTTGGTTTTACTGTGCTCACAGATGCATTTCAAAGACAGTAGTGTAGTAGAGGGTGGCTCAGTTCAGCATTAACTTGAAGGTACGTAAGAGGAAACTGAACCTAGTGTGTAATATTATTCTAATGTTATGCAGCCATGGTCTGGGAATCTTCATGGTCTAAAACAGAGGAGGTAACGTCAAAATGACTATTAAAAAAACCAAAACAGCATCACCAACAAAAAAAAACCCCAAACTGCACACATGTTCCCAAATAGTACAGGGAAAAGCAAAGAACAATCTGGATTTAACTTGGCTTCCTTTGTTCAGTTTCTGTTAGAAAATACAGCCATCTTTCTTACTGATTTCCATGGACAATGATTCAGTTAAAATGCCTATAGAGAATAGACTTCATTGTTGCTAAAAAGCAAATGTGTAGCTAATGACAGGCATTGCTGTTTCCTCAAAACGGTAGAATCAGAAAAGGTTAGAAAACATGAGAAGAGGTTGTGCAGCTGAAAGGCACATCTGTGATGTGTGAATCCGTCCTGCTCCTGGCTGCAGAAGATTCCTTCTCTGTGAGCATAGCAGCAGAGCTTTATAGAAAGGGCAAATATTTCTCTGTTACTGCTACCCCCCCTTCCAAGTTTTGTGTGCATTGGCCAATCTGATATCACATGGGAATGACTCTGTAGCCTCTTAGCTTGATTATGTAGTGTTAATGGAGTCATTTGAAAGAGCAGCCGGCAATGGCTAGCAGCAAATCCTGTTGAGGATATCCATATTCCCATATTCCCTTCTGATGTGACTGCTGTTGTAGCGGGAGCAATTAATGGTAGTGTTCACTGGCAAGAGATCAGGCGGGTTTTGTGCTGAACAGAGGTGCACACAAATGGCTTGGTGCAGAGGTCTGTAAAGCTTCACTGGGATGCACAACGTCTCTGGCATAAGCTGCCTATTTCCTGTTCAGTCTAAGATTGCTGTTTAATGGTTCAGCTTAATTTTTTTTTCTTGCAGCTCAGCTGGTACTTTGTCCTAAATGAATTGTTTTGCCAGCATTATACGAAGCATGCTCAGTGCAGCAGGGCAAGCCTGTACCAGAAGGAGGAGGCTGCAAATACCCTGTTGATAATTCAGCCCATCTCCTTGCTAGAAAGACTGTACATTTTTTGGGCCTGCCTTAGTAGAGTGCTGAGACAGGAGGGTGAGAGAGCTTCCACTTCTCTTTTGTAGGTGGCTATTCTATGGATTTTGAAACAAACAGCATCATTGCTTTTGTTTATGATCTGTGTAAGGAATGCAGGGAGATCATTCAACTTTTCTTTCCAATTCATGATAAAAGCAAGATTGATACTGCAGAAGGTATCTTTTATGTATTGAGCTCTAGTATTGTGGGATGGATGGAGTCCTTTATGAAACACCTGTGATTCTACCTTGAGTGACAAAATACTTTGATTAGATGAATGCTTTCATACAGATATATCAACTGTGAACACCCACTGCCCAAGCCAGTGGGATTTCTCTTACGGTGTTACTTCATGTGGGAGACTCATTTCAAATACCATAATATGATATAAATATTTTTTTCTAAATATTAGTTATAGTAGATCTCCACAACAAAAGTTCCAGCATCCCCCATTCAGTACATACCTTGGTTTCATTGTCCTTTTCTATTTGCACATTTAAAATTGTGAATACTTAGAGATGTCTGTCACCCTTCTCAAACAAATACTTAGGCACATAAAAATGCAACAATCTTCATCTTTCGATTTATCTCTATATTGCAGCTAATTATATTTTTCTTATGCTGAGTCTGAATATTTTCACTTCACTTGATTTTTATAATAAATAAAGTTCATCTATACCAGGCTCTGCAAGGAGGCATCAGAAGAGCCATGTAGGCATCTAAAATTTCTTGTGGTGTTGTAGCCCCCAAGGCACAAGTCATTTTACCTGTATTTTTTCTTTTTCCCACATGCTCTCCAGTGCCATGTAGGGTGACTATCTGGATAACATCCTCAATGGTTGTAGGTGGGTGTTTTTCTTGTGCGACATGGTGACTTGGGAATGATTGATGCCAGTCTTCTGTACCGTCTTTGTTGAATTCAACCTCCTGAAAGTCAGGCAGGTTTTTGATCACTTTTATTATACAACAAGGCACTGGAATATAATAGTGTGGAGGATTTTCTTTCTTTCTTTTCCTTTGAACCGTGTTCCTTTTTTTTTTTAAATGTTATTTTATTTTATTTTTTGTCTTCAAGACACCTGATGCAGAAAGGGTGCGTGGTTGCTTTTATTACATCAAAACCTGATTACAGTAATTTTATGCTCAGCAACCTCCCTGATGGGCATATACTTCATCCTCAGATGCCTTTGAAGACTTCTGCTGGGGTTAGTTATCCATACTAAGTAATTTCAGAAGGCAGTTTCTCTGAAAGACCAGCCAGTTTCCTCTACAGTACTATGCTGATTCTAAGTGTGGTGGTGTTTTCTGCCCTTTGATCTTTTAGCTTTGCATTTTGTGACTGAAATGTCATTTTCTCCCCATTTCTACCACTTCAAAAGATGGCGGGCCACACCCTGCTTTAATCTGCAAGGACCATGCAAATATTACCGGTGCCTTCTACTGCGCATGAGAGAAATGTGTGTTGCATGCTGCATTTTTCTGATGCTCTAGAGACTCTATTTTTAGGTTTCTCTCTGCTGGGACAGTGCTCTGAAATCAGAATATAATGAATTTGCATGTGAACCAATACTGAGTTTTCAAAATGTAGTCTTCTGGTTTTAAGTGATTGTAGAGCACTGTGTGTAGTCCTGGATTTTTTATAACTTTTAATTTCACAACAGTTACCAGAGCTTTAAATGAGTGGTGGATGGAGGTCTGGAGTACATCCTAATGTTGTTCCTGGGTTCACTTCACATGCCTCAGTTTCCTCATGAGGAAACACACAGAGATACTATGGCACTGAGTGCCCTTGCTTAGCAGACCTGAAACAGAGCTGCTGCTTTAACTTCCTTCTTACAAAGACTTAATGCATTAGTGGGGACAAGATTGATTAAAAGCTCAGTGTCACCTCCTGTTGAAATTGTGAGGAAATGACTGTCCTGAGAACAAGCCACTGTGGGTGTGCCTCAGCTCTGTGTTAGAGGTGCTGGGGGACTGGAAGGGATGACTTTATTCTCGTTTGAATCTGCCACTGAACGTGCTGCCTTTTTTATACTTAGTGTCTACATAGAACAGGGACAATGCTCTACCTCTAATGATAGTCACACTATGAGTGGGAATCTCTTCACAAAGTTTTGGAAAGAACTCCATTGGTTCTGTGTACGTTGGAATCCTGTGGGTTCAGAGTCTGACTGCCTCACAGTAGACAAAAAACAGGCAAGAGTGGTGGAGTCAGTGAGCTGAAACATCACTAAGAGCTGCCCACTACCGGCAAGGAGATCTTCTGGAAAAGGTAAGGGAACGTGATGTGCTTCACAGAATTGCCTTCCTAGTGGAGCCAGTAGAATGGAGATGAGCAGGATAGGTTGGAAATGGCTTTGTTCGATATAGAAACACATAGTGGAATGATGTAAAGCTTGCATAATGTCTTCTCAGAGTTGGATCTGTCCCTGTGTATCTAACATGACTTAAAAGGAGGAGGAGTTACTGCATCTGTAAAAATCTGAGTCCATAATATGCTCTCATCTCCAGGTGCTCTCATTTTTTTTTACTGAAAAAAATGATGTAAGTTGTAGCCAGCAAAAGAGCAGAACAGTATGAGAGAAAAACAAGGCCAAGTCCACTTTTCTATCTGCAGTCACCTTTCCTCACTGTTGTTTTCCTGAAGCTAATGAGGACTGCTCATATTGTTCTGTGATTATAGCTACTTCTCCTCTGGAGACCCAAGTCCCTGTGAAAAGTCTTTCAGTCCTAACCAAAACCAGATAAACAGCAATGCTATTCCAGTTCACTGAGTGTGACTGACATGGTATTTGAAATCACCACTCAGCCCAGACAGTCAGGAGGGGTAGCTCATACTTCAGGCTGCAAAAAAACCCCCACCTCATTACAGCAAATCTGATCTGCTCTCAGAAAAAAAAAAAAAAAAAAATCTATAGTGTTATCACAAAGATTGGTTTCCGAATGAAAAATTGAGGTTTGACATGAACCTTAGGACTTTTTATCTTTTGTGACAAGTTCGTAAAGCAAAAGAGGCCCTTGCAGTCTGTGCTGGGGGCACTAGATGGCAGTGGAACCATGGCTAAGAAAAGACCTGTCTTGCTGGCTCTGGGGGCCAGCTTCTCAGCCATGAAAAACAAGGAATGAAGGCAGCTTTACTTGAGAAGAAAGATAAGGCTGAGACTATGGGCGGCCTTCTGTGCACAAAACTCAAGGCTTCCCTTACTAGGAATACTAATTCCTCCTTTAATATTTTGCATCTCCTTAAAGCAGATTAACCTAGAACACCCAAATGCTTTGTAAAGTATCTAATTACCTACAGTGCTTTGTCTGGATCAAAACAAATTTCTTCATCATAAAATGAAGAAAAGGCCAATTTCCAATTGCTGCCAGTGGCACAGCTTTTGTGTGAGTCTTGGTAATTTTTAACTCGTGTTCAAGCTAAGAAAGAATCTGCAGTGATTATTTTTGGAGTACAATGAATTTGCTCTTCGATGCTACAGCCTATATCCTAAATGCCTCTGACAAGCCAGAGCCCCAGTCTCAGAAGGTCTCCCTGTGAGCAGCATGCAGCTGTGTGTGCTCTGAGACTGTCTGGGAGAGCTGTGCTCGTGCACAGGTGGGCTCATAGGGTGAAACCCCAGACTTGAGCAAAGGAGAATGCTGTGCAGGAGCTTTTTACAGTGTACAGCTGCAAGATGGTTATTTCCCAGCAGTTTGAGGTTTTCTGAGGTGTGGGGCTCATGTTTTCTGCTGGAGTTTTAAAATATGAAATTGATAGCTTGGGCAGCTGCAAGGGATGGAGACACTGTGAGAAAGAAGCAGCATATTTGTACTGTGAGGAATTTTCATCCAGCTTGGACTTGAGCAAGGCAGTTATTTGCTCAAAGGGGTCCAGAGACAAAGAAATGCAGTAGCCCTGTAAACAAGGGGGCACACAAAGATCATGTCTGAAATTGGAACTGGCTGACTTTGGGGTGATTGAGAAACTTATGAAAAGAAAGAGGTCAACAGTGTGAAAGCAAGCGAGGATGGGTTTGTCCATTATCAAACGCCTCAGAGCATCACAATCTGAAATATGGGAGAGGTAAATGAGCAGTGATTACTGGGAAAGCAATCCACTCCCTCATGCCAGGTTTTCAAAAGCTTTATGTGCTGTAGGTTAATAGCCAGCAATTTGCTTTCACTCTGGATTAAACCCCAGGCTTCCTGAGATGACATCCTTCCCTGTCCCTCACAGACCCCCATGCTCAGGCAGCTCAACTCTGCCCATCAGTGTGGGCTATCTCAGCTCATCCTCCCCAGCAACACCTTACTCAAGGAAATCCTTAGTTATGGGTTCCCTGTTTTTCTTTCTGTACCTTTTTCATTATCCTAGAAAGAGCCTACCTGGATGTATGCAGGGACTAGGAAGCAGAAGGTCTTTGTGTAAGTTAAAACAAAGGTACAAGGTCCTGACATGAAAAAGTATTGCTATTCCTTGTCTTCTGGAAAACAAAGTGAGAAATGTTTCTGATTTTGACAGAGTTTATTGCAATACCCAGAGGATGCATGAAACTGAAGTGCAGACTGTTCTGTAGCCCTGCTTTTACGTAAGGCATCCATGAGGTTTGTTTCTTTGAAGGGTGGATATATCATTTGTGGGGTGGGGAGAATGGACAAGGCAAGGAACTTGGTGCTTATTTGTCTTATGTGGCTCCTAAGACCAGTATTTCATGTGAGTTTCTGTGGGAAAAGAAGATAGTTTTCTGTGGGAGTGTCATGCCTCCCTGTCTAAAGAGAGGTAATGCCTATTTTGAAAATGTACAGAAATTTTGATTATTGGTTTATAATCTTAATACTGTCGGGGAATTTTTTTTTTGTCTGTTTTCTTTATGAAATTCTTCTTAGTGCTGGTTATTTTTACAGGCCTTGAGGTACTCTATGCTTCTGGGTCATGGCTCTTTTCCTTGTTTGCTCTGACAGGAAGTGAACTTCAGGAACATCTCAGGGTTTCATTTTCCTTTTCCTTGCTATAACTTTATTCTCTTGTGCAAAAGTGAGAAAGAAATGTGGTTACTGAGCTTTGACAGGTTTTCCCTTTCACCCACTGTGCTTTGAAGGCAAATTGCTTACCAAAGATGTGCTTGGATAAGTGAAGGATATGCAAGAAACTGAGAGATCCCAAGATATCGTGTGGCCTGTTAAAGACAGTGGTTATTTGCAAGTATCTTTGGAGCGGGTGAGTAATAGTGCAGCAGGATACTCACCAGGATGACTGTGCTTTGTATAACCAGGGCAGGCATGCTGCTTGGCAGCCTGTTAGCAATGTTTTGAGTAATTTTGAAAAGCTCCTTCTGCATTATTTAGTAAGTGAATTTTTTAAGACAGAGCCTTTAGCTCCTGAGAGAGAAGGAAGAGCCCGGGTGGGATGCTGTTGTAAATCTCTTCTTGCCAGTTGCTGGTGAGAGCTGTTCTTGCTGGGCTCCCTGTCAGCAATGAAAATCCAGCTGTTTGGGTGCAGTGCTGCAGCGCTGGTGGGCGCTGGGGCTGCCCTGTGCTGTATGCAGAGCACAGAGCAGTGAAGTTGAGGAGGAGGAGTTCTAGTGAGAGAACAGATGCCAGTGCCTCAGAGGGGCATATGAAATGCTTGGCAGAGCACAGGCTCCTGAGGGCTGTGATGTGAAAAACACCACACCAAGAGCAGGGCTTGTGTCAGCCCCTGGGCCAAGGGAGTGAGGCGGGGTTCCTGGGAGTAGCTGGCTGAGGGGCAACCCTCTGCTCGCTGTATGATGTTTCAAGTGAGGCAATGGAGCTAACTCCCCGGGGGAGCGAAGACAGGGGTGACCTTCAGCAGAGCTGAGTGTAGTGAGCCCTTCTGCAGATCAGTTCCATGATTTCTGGTTAGGTTTGATTTGTGCCATCTGTCCTTACAACTCATTTGGCAAAGAATTCAGATTGAGAAGCCACACTGTTTCACAAAAAAATGTGCAAAAGTGAGATAAAAGGTCTAATAATTTTCCCAGATTTTCTTATGCTTGAGGAGCATAAGAACTTAAAAAAGAGGAACCTTTTTGAGTATGATTCTTTGTTGAATCCACTGGCTGCATCTGTCACATCTCCCTGTCTTAGGTTCAACCAAAAGCATCAAAACAAGTGACTTCAGGCATGAACTTCCTATGAGTATTTCATGGTAGACATGGGCAGCCCTTCATAATGCTGATTTTAAAAGCATATTACAATTCAAGAATAGAGCAGGATTTTTCAGATAGAGGAAAGAAGCACTCACACCAGAGCAACACACAGCCTGGCTGTGGAGTCAGTGGGTTTGGATCTGGACCCTTGTTCTCTGTGCTTTACTCCTGGAAATTAAACTGACAGTCTGTTTTTCCATAATGTTGAGACTGATTGCTATTTTGGGGGGGATACATGAAGCTTGACTCAGGACTCAGCCTCATCTTATGCTAGTTTACAACTGTTGTCAGATGAGTTATGATATTTGAGATGAGCTGTTGTAAAAACATATGTATGTTCTTAGCTGGCAACAAATTTTAGTATTTTAATGATGCTTAAGACAGCTCCAGCATAGAGAAGACACCCTATTAAAAACAGTAAATCAAGCTCTGCAAGCATGATAGCTGAATTAGTGTTTGAGCTATTCCAACGTCTTTGCATTCTGCTTTGTTGCTGATGTGTACACACACAGACATATGAACTGTTTGCAGTTATAGTTTTGTAATTCAGTGTGTTGCTTACAGCAACAATACATTTTAAGCAAGCAGCACAATATTGGATCAGCTATCACCAATAAAGCTAGTTTTGCTTCATAAAATCCTCCTCAGTACATTCCTTCTTTTCCAAACTGAGTACCTCATAAGCCACAATTGGAAGAAACATCTTGTAGAAAGACTAAATATCTGAATAATGGCAAAATATGTTTCCCTTTTACCACTGTCTGATATGGATGAGGGGCTGGGGAGGGAGTTCGAGTAGTAGGAGGCAAAATCCCTTTTTCCTGGTTCTGCACTGAATGATTGTGGCAGTATCCATATCTTAATAGACTGGACAAAGGAGAAATCACAGGTGCTCTGACATGAGAAAGCATCTTGGACTGTGCTCAAACCTAAATTGTTCTTTTATGGAATACGTTAAACATCAACCCTGGCTTAGTCTGACAGATGAGGTTTAACTTATGAGCTCTCGACTCTCTGTGTCAGAGATCTAAACCCATGTTATCTCTGGCTTCAGATCAAGCTCAGTAGCTACTTCTCCACTTTCAGCTTCTCATGTTCTCTCTGAATCTCAGACTACGGGTAAACAGTGTCCTTCCTTCTTTTGCCTTTCAACTACACCAGGCAACACTGCTTAAAATTCTGGTCTTTCGTATTCCGTGAGCCCCTGGGAAGTCAATAAATGTCAAAGAAATGTTGGATTATTAATGTATTTATTAGGTCTATGCTACATTTCTGAGAAGGCCTTGTGGCATTTGGTCATCACACTCTTAGAAGACATATCACAGGGTAACAGCGCTGTACCTGTATCAAAAAAATTTAGATGTTTCCCACACTACAATGAATCTGTACTATTCTTGAGACATTACTTGTCGCGGTGCCTTCCGGAGAATGTCTTCACCTGCCGGGCTAGCCCTGGTACGTGGCAGAGAGCAGGTACGGCCCCGTCTGCTGNCTGTTGGAAAAACACTTGCTGCCTCATTATATGTGTTGCCAAATGACTTGATCAGTTCTCCTTTATTTATTTTTTTTGNTGGTGTACACTGGAGCAGAGGCACAAGCTGGAGTGTGCTGGCGACAGAGGCGAGGAAAGAAGGAGGACACTGACCGGGGGCAAACAAGTTTATTGGAGGGCCCGTACGGGGGACCTCCTCACCCTGCAGCCCAGATCCAGAGACAGAGCGAGGCTCTCCGCCCACCACTCACCTTTCTCAACTGGGGAGTGGAAAGGGGAGTGGATAAGGGAAAAGCCAACGGGAAGACACAGGGGAAGCTGCTCAGGGAATGAAGGACACCCTCNTAACAGAAAGGGTGTATGGGACAAACCATTTAACTATACAAAAGCAAATTCATAAAAAACACACCGCAACAATTACTGTTGGAAAAACACTTGCTGCCTCATTATATGTGTTGCCAAATGACTTGATCAGTTCTCCTTTATTTATTTTTTTTGGTGTGCTTTTTTTTAAGGATTCATAAGCAAATTTTAGTGCAAGAAGTAACCAGGCTGGTCTTAGAATGTATGCATTTCACACAATATTTTTTCTCTGAACTAATCTCACCAGGATGATGCTTAAACCTTTTGGTAGGATTCAGTTAAGGATTTACAGCTCTAGCATTCATGATAGCACATTTTTGGCTGCATGGTTGGTACCCTGTGATGAATTGCAGTTGCCACTTACACAGTTTGACCAGGCATACTCTGGCACTCAGCTTTGGCTAGTTACAGATAGGGTCAGCCCTGCCTGCCCTACTGAATTTGAACCAAATGGTGCAGACAGCAGCTTTCTTTTAAACCTGGATGTCCCACCCATGGATGTAATAAGCACTCTGTTGTCAAAGCCTTCTGTAGTCTCTCTGAAAATCACACAGTATCAACAGCCTTTGAAATAGAAGTTATTTGTAGAGACTAGAGGCTATAACCATGGTGGCAGAGGGTCCTAGGGGCTCCCCTCTCCTCCTCCCACTGCACCCCACCCCATAATTTCTGTATGTCTTTTGTTTTGTCTGTGGGATATATTTTAGAATTCAGCTGAATTTGTGTGATGACTCATCTTTTGATTTGGATGGCAATAGCAAACTAACTCTGTCTCCATTAGTGATGTTATTAATGGAAAGTCAGAACCTGTAGCTTCTATGGTCTGCACTAAGTTTTCAGAGCAGTGTTACTAGGCAAGGGATTACACAGAAATGGAAATGGGTGGTTTTTGTAAAATAAAAAGCCACTCTCCAAAGCTTTTCAATGAGCAGAAAGATGTGGGTCACTGATAGCATGCTCGTGCTGGACTTGAGAAGATTGTCCATGGACACTGCTGACCAATCCTGTTCGTATAATGAAAAGCTAATATGTGATTGTTATTAGCCCAGCAGCAGAGACTGCTTTCTAAGTCTTATCTACATTCTGTAAACACCCAATATGTGGCTTATCATCCGTAAAGGGACAAAATGTTATGCCTTATGCCTGGTTTCAAACCAGTAGTTCATGGGCATTTGAATACTTCAAATACATTGTGCTCAAACTACTGAGCCATGTCTTCTGGAATCCATCATTTGCTGTGGTGTGATAGTTAAAGCTGGTAAACTGGTAATGCTTATTTAATGAATGCTAATAACTTGTTTTTATGAGTAATCTGTCAGGAGGCCACATTCTCTTTATGCATTTGTCCATCGATCTGTTTACGTGAACAGCTTTTGCTCTTTTATTTACAAATTACTCTCAGATTGTGTTGTTCTCCATTTAGAAAGTGCTGACAGTTGAGTGGACAAGATGATGTTTTTGATCAGATAATCAATGTCTAGATCTTTTATGACTAACAGGAAGTAAATCAGAGGACTTTCAAAATGCTCCCATGGATATTACTGGCCATTGACATGTGTGGTGACATGTTTTTTCTCCCAAATCACCCATGTACACAAATACATAATTTATGACTTTTTTTAAATAATAGGAAAAGCTGACACCATGCTAAAAATAGAGTAAATATCAGCTAATGGTTTATTGTTGTTTGGTATTGTTTTTAAGCCTTTTGGATGTGTGTTGGTTACTTTGTAGGCCAGGCAGGGACACAAGAACAGATTGCCCAGGTGATTCTGCAATAAGACATAGTGTAAGTTACATCTGAGGCAGCAAGGAAGAGAAATGTAAAAGTGAATAAAGGTTACCTCCAAGATATTAAGTACAGGCAGATCCACATCTTGATGGCCTACTCACTTAGATGGAAACACATTCACTTAAGTGTGCATAAAATAATATTACTTTTTTAATGGGTCAATTTAGCAATAAGCCCAAAATTTCCAAGGTCAATTATTTGTATTTTTCATTACTGTAGATAATAAATAATATGGCTGCCAGTGTCATTGGGGTACCATTTTACTGAGTATGAAGGTGGAGTGCCATAGGGCATGCAAGGAGGTGCTAATTTCTGGCAACACAAGACTGCAGTCAACTGGGAAAGGAGTTTATTACTGACAGAATTTTTACTATGCTGGCTGTAAGTTTATTAAGCAGTATACTGCATAATTTCTGTCAGCATATTGTGTCATTTTCTGAGCTATATAATAATATTACTTTGAACTTCTAAGTGCCTTCCATTTCTGTAGCTTCCTAAAAAGTTATACCCATCTTAATTGCCTTGGCACCTCAGAGAGGCAAAGAAGTATTTGCTTCCTCCTGGGAGATCAGTACTACTTTTAGCAGTGAAAGTGAAGTGAAATGAAAAGCTCAAAATCAATCTAAAGGTTTGTCAGGACTGGGCTTGCAAAGGCAGCAGCATCTTGTGTTTCTGCTGTTGGATTGACAGATCTCAAAGCAGCTGGTCTTGGCCACAGATTTTCAGCACAACACTTAAGGAAATTTCTTTTGCTTCACTTCTGCAGATGTGACTGTATTTCCTGCTCCTAGTCTTGGCTTCTGTAGGAATGGGTTCTTTGGGGCAGTATGCTTTCTGGAGTGTGCTATGCTCAGTGAAATGGCTGGGTTCCTTGAGCACTAGGCGCCGAAACACCCCTGCTCAGAATAACAATGTATATTTACAGGTGTGCCATTCTTCCTTAGACAGTGATAGAATGGCTCTCCTTGTAAAATGCAGCACAACCACAGTTTCTCCTGTGACAGCTGGTTAAGTCATCTGAGGGAAAAAGCAGGTGCCTTTGGCTATCTCAGAACATGCCCAGAGCACCATCACTTGGGCACCCTCAGCTCATCAGCATTCCTAAGCTGGGCAAAACCTGGACAGGATGCCTCTGAGGGAAAACCAGGATGCTGTAGGACACCGAGTGGGAGATTTCTCTCACTGGCCTATGTACCAGCCAGAGGTACACTGAGGTGTTAGGATACCAGGTACCTCCTCAATAACTGTCTGTCAGATTTCGTATAAGTCCTCATGATTTGTAGGACTTGATTAATCAGTGTCAGGCTTTGTAATACTCAGGCTCCGAGCCCTGTAACCTGTAATAATGTTCACTGTGCTCTGTTTACCTCTGATTCTTGATCCTGGGTACACAATCTTCTTCTTCATCATCATCTCTGTGGTGTGGCTGTGTTCCAGCAATGGGTGTGGTGAACAGGGCCTCTTTCATACAGAGTACTGGGATTACAAGTTTGATTTGGACTAAATTCCTTGTGCTGCTTCATTCCAAACTACAGAAACAACCCACCCACTTTAGAGTGAAACAATCTCACTTTCTCCCCATGACAAGAGCAGGTGACTCAGGACAGAGGGAGAAAAATAATGTCCACCTTCTCTATCCTTCTTATCCTTTTGCTATAGAACCTTTAAGTCTATTATTAGGACTCCAAGGGTGACCTTCAGAATCAGGTTTCTCCTCTTTTTCATATCATTATCTGAGGGCAGAAATGAAAGGTTTTTATCAGGAAAAAAAAAAAAGTAGGATTTTTCCTGATTTTTTTTTTTCCATCCCTGTCAGTGCTGGGAATTAAGATCAGGTTTTCTAGTTTGGCTGGAGATTCTGTCTCGAAAAAGACTAATCTATGAGCAGGGCTCTAGTGGTTCTAGAACAGTCATAATTGAAGAGGTAAGGTCTGGTTCTCTCATTTTCAGGATTTCCTCATCAGGACACTTTTTCTCAAGACTGTTTTTGGCCCACCTTTTACAGGAACTGAGCAGCAGTTGCTATTCTGGTCTGTAACATCAGAGTGATAGGGAAATCTTGAGAGCTTTAAAAATCTTGGTCAAATTTGGTTCAGGAGATATTTGTAGGATTAATTAAATGTATAGATTAAGCATCCACAGTTTGTGGATTTGAGGAAGAGATTTGAGATGAGCAGTCCTTGTCAAGCCGTACAACTATATTTCATCAGAATGATGCCTTGCTCTTTTGTCTCCTTTACCTTGTCTATTCTGCCTATTTATCTATTTTTATTCTAAATAGGACCATGCAAAACCTGTAGGAAAATATTATTTTTTTTTACTTTTGATAGGTCTTGTAAAAGCAGTACATGCGTTTTATATTGACACAGAAGAGAGAGGAAAAGGCACTGGGGCTTGGTGTTACCCATCAAAACAAGGAACAGATGTAAATCCCAGAGAATAATTCCATTCAATAGTCCTGCTTTTATAGAAGACAGGATTCAGCAGCCTTGCAAAGGGGGAAATACTCTTGGCTGATCACAAGTGGAAAAAGTGAGGGAAGGAGATTAAACTTGAGGATAAAAAACCTACAGTGATGAGAAATAGGTTAAGTAATGCTCCTCTTTTCAATTATGTTAGATCAGTAAGTACTGAAGCCTACTCATTAGCTGAGGCTATAAAATGCCACATTTATTGTGTCATTTTACTTTCAAATATTTGCCCAATGGGCTTGTGAAATGTTTAGCTCTCACTGCCTGAAATTTCCACTGGCTGGCCCAAAGGAAGCTTCCCTTCCCAGCTTTATACTCAGAAATGTCAAATCCACAACTGCTAGCTCTCCCTCTACTGAAGCAGTGCTCTATACTAACATTTTTCACATACTCCTTGTGCAGAGAAACATCATATTTCCTACTCACTCTTCTGCTGATCATCAAATCTGAGCTGGCTCTGTGGGTTCATTGCAGACAGCCCTCTGGGTCAGTCTGCCCTGGTGTCTTACTCCTCACTGAACTCACCAGTCCCCCAAGCTATTATTGACTCAGTTTTTCTCCACAGAATGAGCATGTGACAGCTCGGTTTTATTTCAGGGCCCGAGCTATGGTTTTATTAATCAAACAGTAACTATTTGCCTCATATGTGGTACTTGTCTGAGTCAATCACTATCAGCCTCCCCATCACCTTTCTTGCCCCAAAGTATCCTCAAAGCGTCACATTTTACTTTACTAGTCACAAGGTATCAGAATGTCGCAGTTTATCCTAAGAAGGATATAGACTTTTTCAGAAGGTTAAAAATCTATTTCTACTTTATTTTGAGATGATCTCTCTTTTATACTATTTTACACAGACTAATTTCATTGGTGAAACAAAGGCAAACTTCTTTAATCACACTGGTCAAACGAGAGGGAGATCAAGAAGTCCCTCCTATGAGAAAGGAATGAAATAACATAGGTACAGTTAGAACAACATTGCTCTTGTTCACAGAAAATCGCCTGGGAAAGAAATTTCCAAGAACCAAAACATGTCAGGCATGAATTCAGGGCTACATATCAGAACTTCTCGTCCTGATATTTGGGGGCCTCAAACAAAAGTAAATCTCCTTACTGGTCTCTGCCTCTCCCGCTTTTATGAGTGTGCATCCTTTCTTTGGTGTCAAAAGGTTGTCTTGAGGGATTCATACTTAATTCAGCAATTGAGATTTAAGGATTTAACTGTTGTTGCTTTTTGCAAGCCATCTCTTGGACTTTCTGAGAGTTTCTACGCAAATGACAATGTGTTTCCACAACAATCTGCATGACATGCTAACTGCTACACAGGATATGTGTACTGTGTCTTCAATATATTCCCAGCTTTATTAAGAACTGGTAATCAGTTTCACAGTAAACATACATGTTCTTCTGTTGATATTTTCACTTGTTGTGGGCTATAGGTTGGCAGAATATTATCCTTTAGCCTGTAACTGATGATTTTCTGTTTGCTGAAAAATAACTGACCGAATTCAGACAAACACAATGAAGTAAAAAGCAAAGAGCTGTGAGCCCTGCATTGCCTCCTTTGTATGTTACTTGATGGTTTTCCTGGTCTGATAATTATCTAATGCAGTAATAGAGAAAAGGTCAGAGTTATCATGAGGCTGCTTCTGAACGTAATTTTTCAGCTCATTTTTGGCATGTCATGTATATAATCTCCTAGTGATGAATACTCGCATTTCATTGCCATGATTTCGGAGGATTTTTTTTGCCTGTGCTTCAAATTGCTTTCAGTGCCCTCTGCAAAATGTACGTTGCAGCAATGCAATGTACTTTCTGAGTTCATTTTAGAAATTCAGTTTTGCTCTTCCCCTTCACTTGTGATGTCAGTCTGGCAGCATGAAGGAGGTTGGAGAGTAGGAAAGGAGTATGTAGAAGATTTGTAACTTAATAAGAATAAAGAATATAGTTCAGTTTATAATATCATGCAAAAAAAATTTACTTCTTTGCAGAGATTAATGTTCAGAGGTTTTTAACCTGTGTGCTTGTACATGCTCACAGTGAATAACTGTTATTATTAAATCTCAAGAGCAGAGGGAAGCACTGGGGAGGAAACATGGTGTTTCCCTGACTTCTCCAGGTCCCTGCAAATACAAAGAAGCTTGTAGGACAAGCACACAGCGTGAGAGGTGCTCAGAGGTGTTTGTTTTGATAGAGCTTGCAGTGTTTTTGTCTCAGAAGCAATGTTAGTATGCAGGGAAAACCATACATCTGGTTTCACTCATCTTGCCTGAGAGCCAGTTCAGTGCCTTCTGGGGAATGGTTTAAAATAGTGCAGGTGGTAACAGCTTTTATAAGCTAAAGGTAGGGTTTAAAAGTATATTCAGGGACATCTGTATGCCAAGCAGGTGCCACTTTGGATTCAGGCAATGGACTCATTTCCAGAGTGGTGGGCACACACGTAGGGCTGTGAAGACAGAAAGTGCTTTAGGGAGTTGCATCTTCTTGCAGACAGATCTTATATCATCTGTCTGAAGTGTGGGCATCATTGGTCCCACAATTCAGGAGTTTGAAGCTTTAAGCTTGACAGTATTTTGGAGGAATTTGGACAATACCCTTAATAATTTAACTTTTTATCAGTCCTGAATTGGTTTGAGAGTTGGACTAGATGATTATTGTAGGTAGCTTCCAAATGAAATATTCTAATATAATCTGATGTCCCTTCCAACTGAAACATTCTATTCTATTCTATTCTAGTCTAGTCTAGTTTAGTCTAGTCTAGTCTAGTCTACTCTATTCTATTCTACTCTATTCTATTCTCTCTCTATGGCTCTAATTAAAAGATCTCATAGTTTTTCTTATTTAGAGAGTTCTCATGTGGCTCTCTCTCCATCAGACGATATTTTTTTTATTTAATAGTTCAAGAAAAGAGTCCAGAGAGGTTATTTATGTATTGACAGTAGAAACAGTTCACAACCTTAAAATCTGTAGTCTAAGTAGCAAATTCAGTCTTTTTTGAGAGCTGTTCTCTTTTTTCAGTTTGGAGTGTTTGGTCATCCCAGTCCTAACTGAAGAGGTAAGAGATCTTCTGCTTATTATTAGTGTAAATTGTATGTTTACAAAGAAATAAGTGAATGCAATTGAAAAGCAATGCAAATAATCAAAAGCGTACAGAAACATGGTTGTGAGGAAAAAAAAAATAATGTGTGGCTGTTTGATTTTCTAATATATATAAAAGACTGCTGCAAGAGGAAGGCAATAATTCATTTTCCATGCCGAGGGCACAAGTAATTATGGCTTTAAACTGCAATTCTGAATCTCTCTGAGCATTCTCCATCAGCTTGTATTTCTTTCAAGTGACCAATTACTCACCTACTTGGTATTCTCATAAAATGCGCTCCAGCCACAGCCATGCAGTGTGATTCCACCTATGAACTCTCCGTGACTCTCAGACAGGCTGCTGTGGGGCAGCTCTCTGGTCTAAGTGCAGATGGGGCAGAAGTCTGGTGTAGGCTGAGCAGGGAGCCCAACTGCAGAGCAGAGGGAGGACTTTGGATCTGGGACCCTGTGATGAGACTGATACAGGAGAGGGCCGAATGTGAGCCAGCAAATGAAGTCATCATTCAGGATTCTCTCACCTCTGAGAGCCTGACTTTTGCATCTTTCTCTTTCCCTCTGCATGACCTCACTGATAACCATCATATGGCCCAACCCTAATCATGACACATGTACCCCTGTTTAGTGGTCTCTAATGGGTCAGAAAGCAGTTGGGCTCTCTGCTCTGATGGTTAGCAATGTAAATGTTACCTGTGACTGAGGGAAACTTTATACTGTTTTTTAATCTGTTGAACATCCTACTTGGAAGGAGGAGTAATTTTTCAGCTGAAGGAAAACCATGAAAAGGAAATCTTTTGTTGCTGTTTGACTGATTTTCACACTGATAAATGGAAACAATCAATGGAAGTTACCAGCCTGGGAACATCTATCTTCCCTTTTTCCCATGTGAAAATCCCCTGCCTAAAATGAGATCAACCTTATTGGGAAACTGAACTAGAATTCAGATATTTGCACTGATATGGCGGCCTACTTCATACTGCTTACGAGACTTGTAATCAGAGATGTCTGGATAATACTGATATCAGTTTAAGTCTTTGAGGACCTTCTCAGCGTGACAGACTACCTGTTAATTTGTGTAGTCACATCTGCCATATCTGCAATCCTGATTTTGAATCTTTTTCTTTTCCACTCAAAAAGGTGGAATTAATTTTGGTTGTGTATTTGGTGGTCCTGCTTGGGGCTACTTCACATTCATCTGGTAAACTTTAGCAACAGAAGCAATGAGGGAAAGGGGACTAAAAATGTGTGATGGTGTCTTTTGTAAGGTCATCCCTAAAATATAGTATCTTCCATATCAATTATTCCATCTGCTGTATGGAAAATAATCTTTTATGCTGCATTTCCCTCATAAGAATGATACAGATGTAGGTAGCACTTCCTTGGCTGAGGATTTGGCTCACATTACATTTCCTCTCCATTCCAGTCCCTGGATCTATCCCCATATGGATCACATTCTGGCGTGTCTGGCACTGGTGTAAGTCTGCTGCTCTCTCCTTTCTCAGTCAAAGGATTGGGGGGAGAGTAGTGTCTGTTCTAAATTATAATTCTTTTTGCTTTATTCTTGATCTAAATATGAGGCTGTATTTGTTCAGAATCCAGCAGGAACTGAAGACTCTTTTTGAGATGGAGAATATCTCAGAAGAATTTAAAGTATAAGGAACTAGGCAGGAGTCAGCTCCTTTGTCACACAGTGGGTACTCAAATTTTTGAACTCACTGTTAGCACTCAGAAACTGTGTTTGATCTTGCTATGCTGTTATTTAGATTATGCAGCTCACCAAACTGTGATTGCTGTTGGTTTTGTGCTATAAGTAACCAAAAGCTTGATGCAGCCCAATTGCCCATAGCCTTTAGGCCAGCTTGTCATACTGCAGTTGCTGGTGAGGTGGAAGGGAGCATCACTGAGGGGGCCTGAAAAACATCCCAGTGGAACTGCAGACTGAGACTGACTACAGGCCAGCGCTCTGTAGCTTGTGATTCAACTGGAGCCCCTCACTGAGAGATCAGGCTCCAGGCTCAGTTGGAACAGATCCAAGTTCTGCATACAGGGACTAGAGAAAGCAGATGGGCATTCATCATGTCCATAGAATCTAACAAACCCAGCTTTCCAGGATTTGCATATAGCTGATGAGGGATTTGAAGCTTAACCCCAGAAGGATCATTGGGGAAAAGCCCCTTAACTTACATACAATAATATCTTTCCAACACTATAGCTTCTAGCACAACTGCTTCCCTGCTCTGTCCTGCTTTTTTTTTTTTTTTTTTTTTTTTTTTGGAGAGAAATGGCTCATTTTTCAGTTTGGTGGTAAATAGAGCTGATGACTGAAGCCAGGATGTTTTTAGCCAAAGTAAAATCAGAGTAAAAAGAATGATCCATGCAAACAAATTTGGTTACTGGAATTCAGAATCCTGCAGCATGTAAAGAAATTAATTTTGGGAATTCTGTTGCAAACAGACAGACCTGCCACAAGCATAATCCAGAATCTGCACCAGTTCTGCTACCTTTTTTCAAGATCTGCAACAGTTTGCCTTTTTTCTGATTCGTCTGTTCTTGTTTTGCATTTGGAATTTGTCTGTAGTGATGCATAAAGCACTGAACTGCTGCAGATGGATCCTGATGTTTTCATTCTGAGCAGAGGCAGTGAAAGGGAGAACTCTCATGTAATTCTTCCCTGAAGGTCCAGAAAATGCCTCAAAGCCCAGAGGCAGACATGAGTAGCCATACATACTCACACTAGGCACCACCCTGACATGAAGGAAAGCCCTGCAAGGAATGATTTTGCCACAGTAAGAAGGACTGAAAAGCTTTCATCAGAGACTTCGTGGTGCTTTTCAGGCATGGCTTTAGGTATTGAAGAATTTTTTTTAGGGTCTCTACTTGTTGTAGATCTTTAGGAGTTTAGTGGTTGTGAAGCCATGAGAAACTGCACCTTGGCTCTGTGCACTGCTCTTCCCTCCCTGTTTGCTCCACTGAAACTGGAAAGTAACTGACAATCAAACCCAGTCTTACAAAATCCTGACAATTCCCACATAGATACCGAAAGAAAGAGAACCTCTGCTTTGCATCCCTGCCTAAAGTAGCCTTAGAGGACCACTGTCCAGTTTAGTATTTGGTTTACTCTTTTTCCATCAGAAAAATTGTCCTTGACTATTTTGTGGTTGGATGTACTGAGTCCAAATGAGAATGTACTCTTGGCGATACAGGTAAGTAACTAACTTAATTGTATTTCATATAGTTACTTCAGACCAACTTCAGTGAAATAAATGCACAAACAAACCCTTCTGACATGAGCATGAGTACAGACGCCTTTGTGATCAGGAAACACCTGCACACAGAGAGCTAGTGCTCCTTTACACTCACCTAGAGCCATGGAAGCTGTACCAAAGAGACATAATCATGTTAGACTTTTGGGGTGGTAGAAGTATCCTGTTGAGTTTCACCTCTGCTCCATCTAATTTTCCTGATCTTCTGCAACCTGTATTATTTTTGTAAGTAAGAGGAAACAATCTGCTTGCTAAGATTATGCTATTTTAAATAGACTTTCAGGTATAGATTTTCCATAAACAAAGAAAGCAGCCAAGCCTATCTGCTGGCTTTTAATTCTGAAATTCATTAGCTCTCCTCATCCATTTCAGATACAAGCACAGTCTTAATTGCTCCGTTTTTATTTTCACAGAATATTCAGTAAATCTTAATGGTTGTGCTTCAAACATTAAGAGGCATTGTAGTAGTTGTAGGAAAAAAGTATTCAAAACACCTTAAATTAATAAGTACTTAATAACATTTCATTTTCAAGCTGTTCATCAGATTTTGTTTTGAGTTTGAAAAAGTAAACGTCACAAGAATTCTTTAAAGGGAAATCCAACTGAACACATTTTCCCCCTAAACTTAAGATTTCCTTATAACATTTTCCTAACTCCTCCTCTCCTTCTGAGATTTTCAGAACTGTGAAAATATTTTTTTTGCTTTAATTATAATGCTAGTTGAGAATGTGTTATTTTGGCTACATTACCAGCTCACATACAGTTTGTTTATAGCTCTCTGCAAAGCCATTTTAATAAGGTCAGATTTGCAATTTAAATTAACTTTAATATTTCTTGCAAACTCCAGTCCTGTTTGTTTATGCAAGGGGTAAACATACTGGAAATTTATTGTTTTAAAAATACATTCCTTTGTTTCATTTTTAAATTGGTACATCAGGTAGTAAACAATCTTGACTCTATATATTTTCTTGTGTGAAAGGAAGAAAACTATTTTTTTTTTTCAGGAAAAGAAGAAAAGAATGTGGAAAAGTGAGAAAGAATGAAATCAGTTATTCAAAATGGAAATTTCACCTGAAGAAACAATACACAATGAACAATTTCCTTTACAAGTGAAGACCTTTAACCACTTGCAATTTTTTTTTTTCCTAGGGATTGCTGCTTTAAAGATTTGTTAAGTCATGTGTAAATACATATGAGTATCTTAGGACATTTCACTGGTAATTTTTGTTCCCATACTGGAACTGAATCTTAAAATTGGGCAGCTGGTCATGACACTATGACACCATCATTTTTTCTTTCAATTTGATGACTTTTTTCTTTCATTAGAAAAATTTTCTTTCATCCGTATTTATATCAACTACAGATATTTACAAAGCCTAGCATTTTAGCAGCTAATGCTACACTCCTCACAGAAGACACTACTGTGAATCCTGAACATGAAACACATTCAGTTTTGCAATTTAAAAGATTTGGAAATGAAGAATTTTTTTTCCCCGACATTGATTTGAATATATAACACCTATCATGTGGTAGCCTGCCAACAGGAATGTGAACCTTATCAAATAAATTTCTGATAAAAGGTTTCTGAAACAGTGTGAAATAACTGTATTTATTTTTCACTGCCTTTGTTGACCAGTTGTTTGATATTTTCTTATTTCTATAAAAGCTATGTAACTGTTTGTTTCATAGATCATTTGGACGGCTTGATTCGTACCACTTTGTGCTAGTGGAGTAACTCTATTATCTCACTAGTTGCAGGTTATTTTATTTTCTGAGTGCTAGAAAAATATGTGAAATTTTCTTGGCTGGAAGAACAGTTTGCAAGCAGACTCCTAGGTCTTATGTTATAGTATGTTGATGCCTCACACCTGATTAACCCACCCAAGAGCCTGTTCCTTAAGTCAAGAGCCAAAGTTACTGCAGAATAACTTGTTTACAGATCTGAAATATATTGTGGATATATTTGAAGTGACGGGTTTCAGTACCCTGGCAGTGGCAGGCAGGCAGGTGTGGCAAATGTGCTTAGAGGAGTCCTGCCATTGCTGCGGTCTGTTGGATCCAGGGTCACTGTATTTTTTCCCCAGCTCTTTGCATCCCTGCACAGACACATAAGATCCTCCTACCTTTTCTGCTTCCTCCCTGAAGGAAGGTAGGGGTGACAATCAGGTCTGCGGGTTCAGAAGGTTTTTGATATTCAGAGACAGCCAGGGGGAGGCCAGGAATCATGTGAGTTTGTGCTTGTGGACAGGGATTTGCTGAGGAGAAAAGCTGCTAACCAAGCTAGCTATGAAAGATGTTTTGCTTGAATATTTCAGAAATTCTAGCTTTATGCTAAGGTTTGTTTGTTTGTTTCTTTGGTTTGTGGTGGATTTATTTTTTTTTTTTTGCCAGCCTGCTAGCCATTTTTAAAACAGAGATAAACATAACCTCCTTGAGAGGCTAAATGCATAAGGGTGTGAAAAACCAGTAATTTTTCAGGCAGAAGTAGAAAAAAGAGGGCAAAGCTTGGGAAGCTCAAAGGAAGAAATTGGAAGATGCTAAAGGAGGTGACACAGAGGTTATGTTTGAGATTTATTTCCCTTAAAAGTTATGCTGTTTTGTTGTTTTTAGGAAGATAATTTCATCCTGCTTTGAAGAAATACAGCTCTTGAGATCATTTGTCTAGCAGCAACAGCAGGAAGAAATAAAGGCACGGATGCAGATTTTCAAGGCAGTGATAGCTTTTGTCCTGCCTGCCTTGTTCTGACTTCCCTGGAAATGGCTTGGCAGAAACATGGATATTGGTGAGGGCAGAGATTTATCTTGTAGCTATTAAAAATGAAAAGACTGAGCAAGAAGTTTTCATCAAAATATCTTAAAATCAACTCAGTGAAAAATTGAAGTTCATAAAAATATATGTGTTTCAACCAACTTCTTATCTCAAGAAAATCTCTGATGTGAAGTTTGGGTCAGACCTCCACAGAATGGTGAATGGCCAATTCTTGACAGAGTAGCCAGTAGCTTGATCCTGATGACATTGAACTAAACCCTGAAGTTTGCACAAATCTGTGGTGCTGACCTGTCCTACAAACAGCTGGATGTTCTGAGGAAGTACACCATTTTCCATCAAAAAAGTAAAAAAAAAAGGAAAATGTAGAATACAAGCCCTCTCCCTTCCTAAAAGAATTAAAACTCCACGTCTTCTCTTGATGTACGAGGAAAATTCCTTTTAAAACCCTGGTTGTTTGACATAGAAGAAATATTGTTTTCTGACCAATCTTAAATATTACCTGCCTCCAAAAAGTTTCCTTCTACTGTTGCAAGAGAGAAAAATTAGATGCATAGGAAAGATTAATTTTCCATCAGATTGTCTGTGTTTCTGACACAAGTTTATGGGAGAAGAAGCTGACTTCTTCCCTGGGGCTTCTTCTCTTGAAGAAATATCACTCTTCTGGTTTTCCCATGCTACACCTGGCACATCAGAGCTTGCCATGTGTCACTGCATCTTCTTAGGGTAGCATGGTAATTTTGTTTCTGGTTGTGTCTATTAATTAATTTCATAATTATGCATGCTGTTTTTCTTCTCTGCTCCCTGTCTAGCTCTGCACTGCCTAAGGCTGCAGCACTGAAGTTTTCACCTGGTGGAGTCTAACTGGTTATTGTTGATAGCATTGTAGGATGTGTTTAATAATTTGTTCAGACTTGGGAGGTTGACGAGAGAGGTTAATCCCGTTTAAAATGTAATATCTGTCAAAGCATTTAAAATCCAATTTAACAGCTCTAAAACCTGACTCTTACTGGGTACACAGTAAGAAAAAAGCTATGCTACACAAGATGTCTTGATGAAACATGACCTACACTCCTCTCCACCTTTAATAAGTCAGTGGCAAAAGATAGGTTTGTCCCTGGGATACTGTTAGAGCGTAGACTCATTAAGGAGGTAAAATTGCTTCAAACATTGCTACTGAAGGTTTCTGCAATGTAGAGAAATAAGAAATGATTGAAAGTACTCCTTGGTCAGGTTAAAAATCAAAAAATCCACAGCAAAGAATTTCAATCCATATCCAGACTCTTGAAAAATCTTAGGGTAAAAATGTCCATTGGGAGCAGTCTATTTCTGGGTGTGAGATAATGTTTAAGAATAGTTTTTCTTTTTTTTTTTTTTNTTTTTTTTTTTTTTTTTTTTTTTTTTTTTTTTTTTTTTTAGATTTAAATAGTTTTTCTTTTCTGGATTTTATTTCCTACAGCCTGACCTACACATAATCACAGGATAGTCAGGATTGGAAGTGATGTTTGGAGATCATCCACTCCAACCCCCATGCTAAAGCAGGTTCACCTACAGCAGGTTGCACGGAATTGTGCCCAGACAGGATTTGAATGTGTCTGCAGAAGGAGACTCCACAGCCTCTCTGGGCTACCTGTCCCAGTGCTCAGTCATCCACACCCTAAATATGTTTTTCCTCATATTTAGAAAGGACTTCCTGTACCCCAGTTTGTGCCCATTGCCCCTTGTCCTGTTACTGGGCATCACTGACAGGAGTCTGACCCCAACTCCTGGACGTCTTCCTTTAAGATATTTGTAAACGTTCCTAAGGTCCCCTCTCAGTCATCTCTCAATGTAAATAGGCCCAAATCTCTCAGCCATTCCTCATAAGGGAGAAACTCCAGTCCCTTAATCATGCTTGTACCCTTCTTCAGGACCTTCTCCTGTAGTTCCTTGTCTTGTACTAAGGAGCCCAGAGCTGGACACAGCATTCCAGAGGTGGTCTCACCAATGCGAAGCAGAGGGGCACAATCACTTCCCTTACCCAGCCACACTTTTCCTAATGCATCCCAGGATATCACAAGGGCACACTGCTGGCTCATGGTTATCTTGTCCAACAACAAGTTGTCTTTGCCTGTCTCTCATCTATGCTGTCAAGAAGGAGAACGGAGGTTGATTGGAAATAAAATTATTTTGGGGGATTCTCCTGAGAAACTCACGCTGTGGATCTATGGTACATATATGGTACGTTTCTTCCTCCTGGATTACTTGTTGAGGACTAAGACCTTTCATGATGTTCTCTGCATCTGCCCTGCTTAGATATTGATGTTTTGTTTACACTAAAATCTCCTGTTTATATCAACTCCTGAGTCTGTTGATGACTTTAATCTGAATCTGGACTTAAAACTGGTTTGGAGGGTCATATTTTCAAAATGAAATGTGCTGGAATAATTTCAAGAGTGTGCTCTTCCCTTGACTCAGATGAACTACTATCACATGCCAGTGAGAATTCTCAGTGGCTATGTGTATTACATCTTCTTTTCTTTTGCTAATAAATTGAGCACTCAGGAATGGCTACTGTTGAGGGCAAAGTGCCAATCTTGATCAACCAGTAAAGCCATTCACCTGAGGGAATGTCGTATTTCAATGAAGATAATAACCCACCTGCTCAGTTATCCATTATTGCTCATATTTCTTCATCTCACTTCTCACAAATGGTGAGGGATGTAGGCTTTTCAATCCATTTGCTGCTGCTCCTTCTCCCCTTCCACTAATATATTACTAGTACTAATTCTTTTTATGTGATTCTTCTGCCTTACGATATGGGAGGACTGAATGATATTGGTTGGCTGTATAGCAGTAGTAGAGGCTACATGGAGAAAACATCTTTGTTGTTTGACTGTACAAGGTTTCAGTGAAAAAACCATGAGTTTTCCACATATTGAAATATATAGCACAACCATATTTAATATTCCCTAAAGAGATAATCATCAGGCTGAAGAATGAAAGGAGATGAAACAAGCAGACATGACCTCTGCAATAGCTGTAGAGCAGGAGCAGCAGTTGATGTGAACCACATCTTCTTGCACTGAAATGCACACTCCAAACCTGGCTTGCAAGCAGAACTTGTGGGATGTTTTAATTCTGATCAGGTTGGAGCCTCTTATTATCTTGGGCCTGTGTCCCAGTGATAAGAGCACTAGGTGTAGAGTAAGGAATCTTATATTGCATTCTTGGCTCTGCCACTGACTTGCTACATCACCTTACTTGATTTATTTAACCTCTATGTCTTAAATTGTCTTCTAAATGAAGATAGTTTTACCCATTTTACATGGATGTTGAGATTTATGTCTGTTTTTTTTTAAAGGACAGTACTGTGTGATCTCTAATGACTAGGCTGCTTGCATTATGCTCTTGGGCTCTATTTCATGAGTCTTCAATGATAAAAACTATTGTATTTAGTGTAAAACTGTTGGGTATTCTGGCCTTCCTTTCCCAGAGACATTTACTCATTTGCTATTCATCCCCCTGTCATAGTGCTGCAGCAGTACACAGTGATCAGTCACTGCAATGTAACATATGCCAGGTCCAAAAGGACTTGAGCCAACAGCACTCAGAATAAGTGAGTTTCTCAATGTAACACACAGCTGATAAAAAGATAAAGATAAATTAAGCCCATAATTCATTCACTGTTTGCACTTTCTGGTAGTGAGACATATAAGGTTGCTGAGTAGGATTTTAAATGCAACCCCCTTACTATTTGTCATTAACCCCCCTCCAACTAGTTATATAAAATGAAGTGAAAGCAACCTTTAAAGATGATGTGTAACCAAGCACTACAATTAAATGAGATCACTTTCCTTTTAGGTATGTTATTTTCAATCAGACCTTATATATAATGAGAATTGAAATTAAATTAAAAAATTCTTTGGTGCAGTAAAAATATAAATGTAAAATGCTGTTAATGCTCTTTCACTACACAGTGGCTATCATCATAGCTGTCATTGGGGTTGTTAAAAAACTGATTAGATGAAGCATCGTATCCAGAATGCCTATGCACACGTTAATGGATTTTTGTGCATTCTGTGGTTAACCAATTAAAATTCACCTAAGTACTCTGGGTTTGAAAATCTAATAGAAGCACAAAGTTTATTGATTTCCTGTTTCAACCTGGGTTATCTGCTATGAGACAGAGCAGAGGGAAAATTTGAGTTACAGGTGACATGGAAAACTGGTGATGGGACAGCAAGTGCAAATAATTGAGTAAGATGCATTTATGCATAAAGAAAGATGGGTGAGGAAAAGGGCAATATGCTGAGAGATATTTCCACCATCTTCTACAAACTGTTCTTGAAAACTTTTGGCCTTATTTGTCTGCTCTAACACAGAATGGAGCCTTTGTGAAGGAAAGAAGACAGGCACTGATCTGTTCTCCCTGGTGAGCAGTGACAGGACCCGAGGGAATGGCCTGAAGTTCTGTCAGGAGAAGTTTAGGTTGGATATTAGAAAAAGGCTCTGCACCCAGAGGGTTGCTGGGCACTGGAACAGCTCCCCAGGGAAATGGTCACAGCACCAAACCTGACAGAGTTCAAGAGGAGTTTGGACAATGCTCTTGGACACATGGTGTGACTCTTGGGGATGGTCCTGTGCAGGGCTGGGAGTTGGTCTCAATGATCCTTGAGGGTCCCTTCCAGCTCAGCTGATTCTCTGATTCTTATGTTAACTTAAGAAATATGCTATCATTTGACTTCACAGATAAGAGATTTGGGGAACCTTGTGTTATTTAGTAAATGCATGAACAGTGTGAGAGATTTGCATGATTTCAGAAGAAGTGCCCTTTCTCTGTCTATGATATTATCAGGTAAGAACAAACATTCTATACTGCCCAGTAAGTTGCAAGCATCTGGGAAACTTCATGTAAAAGATTATTTTTCATTTACACTTTCATGTATATAGTATAATATTAGGGACACTGATTGTGAATACTGAGGCTTAAATTGGGAGAGAGAATTTTATAAGGTCAACAAAATTTAAAAACTGAAGGACATTTCTACTTCTGCCTATAGACATATTCTTTTATGGAATTATTCTGTAAGACTATGTTGAAGTATTCTGCATAACAGATCCTGATAATTGATCTTAATGCAGCACCGTAAGAGAAGACGGAGTTTGATTAAATTTCATTTTTATGAAAAATTAATAAGTTTTTAAGGCCAGGATCATCAAATCTTAATTATAGCAGGCCATCAAATTTTAGTCAGTAATTTCTATTTTAAGGCTGATATCTATATTTAAACTACAGCCAGTCTTAATTTAAAGCAAACATGTGATGGAGATGCAGATACTGAAGGCATTTCACCATCCCAGTTGAAGCAGTTCTGTTAACAACAGCATGGTTTGATGGGGTCATGACTGATACAGCCAGTAGGGGAAGGCCTGGGGTTAGCAGTGGTCATCCTGACTGATGCATGGCTTACATTTAGAGGTGTGTGTGTGGACTTACTGTGACCCCACTTTGCTGCCAGCCAAGCATATTCTCCATTTACTGAACTCCTGGAGTTAAAGGTGCTACAAACACTTAATTCCAGAGCTCATGAACATGCATGTATGAATGCACAAAGCATAGTGGGTCAAAAAATGTTGAAGAACCTACTAAAAGGTAAACCTTCTTTCTAGAACAGATTTCTATCAGCAAATTAGTGAACTTAGTGTTAATTTTGTGCTTAAATCATAAGCCATTTCCTTAAAGGGTTAATACTTGTGTCTCACTGTGTGTAGTAATGGTTTTCTTAGGACAGTTGACCTACTGTTGGCACAGTTCTGAAGGTGTTGGTGTTTTTACCATCATGTTGTCCAAATAAAACTTAGGTAGTGATTGAGAGATTGCTTTGGGAAGAGGGATCATTTAAATCAAAAAATCCCATAATATCCCATATCCCTTTGTAGTTCATACAAAGCCTTGCAGGTTAAGATGTAGTTCATTCTATGAGGTTTTTTTGTTCATTTTTTATGGCTGACTACTGGTTCCTCTCTGATATTTAGGATCTGATAGTGGATGTGACAGCCACTTTAGTTGTGATCTGCAGTGGTTCACTCTACTGAACACAGCTGAACATACCAAACTGTATCAAAACATTTTTATTTATTATATTATTTATTATATATGTTTGTTGGGAAGGAGAAGAAACTCTTTCCTCCTGCTTTTTTCTTCTGAAGTATTGTCAGCACACAGTTCTCCTAGAAACGGTTTCATTTCTCTCTTCTTTGTTTCCTGCCAGGATAAACTTGTGCTTTGAGGACTAGCCTGACAAATAAGTGCAGTAACTAGGAAGGCACTGGGGAAGTTCACTGTTACCCTTATGTGACAGTAAGGACGTTTGAAAGATCCTGGAGATACTTGGTGTAGAAGTCTCACTTTCCATTTGCAAATATGCAACAGATTGCCAAATCTAGAAGAGACTGCCTGCTAGCAATTCAGAGAAATTTGAACTCCTAAATTTTTCCCTATTTAGTATAGAAAGCATCTGTGCGTGTGTTTGTATGCCAGGTACAGTTTTGATGGCTTCATTATATGTGTAAGGGCCTTCTACCCCCTTCACTGCTTTTTTTTTTCTTCAGTAAATTTGACTAGTATGGTCATGAAAAAATAGGGTATAATTCTGAAATGTCATTTTTTTTTGTTTCCATCTGTTCAGATATTCCTAGACACCTAATATGTGGTTTGATTGTCTGAATTCCAAACTAAAGACCTAATTCTATTGTAATTCCCATTTTGTTATAGACAAAAAGCCCTTTGCTTTCACAAACAGTATATTTTACATGAATGAAGGTGAGAAGACAGGTTTTCTAAATCTAGTCAGAAATGTTTGCTGTTTAGACACTGCTTGGGTGCTTTCAGTGAGTGAAACACAAGGAATTAGAGTGTTGTAGCTGTGTGAAGAATCTGTGTTAATAAATTCAGTGGGTGTCACCCACCCACAGTCTGTGGAGATAAATCCAACTTTCTAACTTCACAGAAGCTTCCCAAGCAAGGCATATCTCTATGGCTAACCAAAGAAACAAAGCGATTGAAGCAGGAGAGAATGATTTTCTCTTCCTTCCCATCTCTCATAGAAGAGTTGCATTGCTCTATAAGTTACTGAATTAGAGGATAACTGTTCTTGAGAGTTATATCAAAGAATGTCAGAGCAGTTCCACTAATGACAATGGTTATCTGAGGGAATATTGTAGCCAGGGCATCATCATGTCAATAATGAAGTCGTCTCAAGTACTTTTAAATGATATTTCTGCTGACTCTAGTTGAAAATCCATGTCATGTAATAGAGCTGTAAGTGCTATTCTAAAGGTTCTTGTCAAGACAGTATTCTCTGAAAGTGAGCAAATCATCCTGAAGGGTGCTCTACTAAATGGATTTATAATGTATTGTTGTCTTAATGTGCATGTCTTCTGACTAACACATTCTGATCTGATTAAGTGCTGATTTTCACTTTCTTTTAAATTACAGGGCAATGATGGCTCTGTGGATTAAGGTTTTTGCGACTCGTTCAAGAACATCAGTGAAGGAGCACTACAATTTTAAACATCTTTGTCTTGGTAGATCTTGCTGGCAGAAAGTTTTCTTCAATTAAGACACCTTTTGCTAGTTTTTCACTTATTACATTGCTTTCAAGACTGGTCTTCTGAAGTCAGTGCACAGTATTCTATAAATGATAGTGGGTGAGGTCTCGGGTACGGTGTGTAGCAATGGATTATTGTTACAAGAGGAAGTAAGATTGATTTGCCTGTGAAGCTGTTTGTGAGCTTTCCATTAGAATCATCTTCTTCACAATCTCTAGGTCTTGCTCCAATCTGTAGTACCATCATGGATGTTTTTCTTTTCTGTATGTTTAAACTCTTATTATACTTAAAAAAAAATCCCTTGGTTTGGCTTTTGGCAAGCTCTTAAGGGTTCTCATATACAACTATTGATTTAAAATACTGCAATCAGAAAAAGGACACGCCAGATGGCACCTTTTTGTGTATAAAGAGTACAATATGCTTTTTGATTGTATGCAAGTGTACTTTTCTGTCTTAATTTTCTTTATAGCATTATGTGTCATTTTCTGCATAATCCTGAAATTTGTTCAAATGCTGCTCTATTAATTCTAGCAATGGAATAACTACTTTTTGCTTGTTTTTTTTTTTTTTTTTTTTTTTTTTTTAGNTGAGAGAACTGGATTTGTTCACCCAGGAGAAGGCTAAGTATGGCTTTCCTGTAACTGAAGGGAGCTTACAAAAAGATGGAGAGAGACTTTTTACAGGGCCATGTAGTGAGAAGACAGAGGGCAATGGCTTCAAACTGGAAGAGTGTGGGTTTAGATAAGTTATTAGGAAGAAATTCTATCTGTGAGGGTGGTGAGGTACAGGANGTGATTCAAGACAGTCAGCACAGTTTCACTGAGGGAAAGTCCTGCCTGACCAAGGGCAACCCCTGGTATCAGCACAGGCTGGGGATGAACAGATCAGAGCCGCCCTGCTGAGGAGGACCTGGGGGTGCTGGTGGATGAGAGGTTGGACATGAGCTGGCAATGTGCACTCACAGCCCAGAGAGCCAAATGTGTCCTGGGCTGCCTCCAAAGCAGTGAGAGCAGCAGGGCCAGGGAGGGGATTCTACCCCTCCACTTCCCTCTGGTGAGACCCCACCTGCAGTGCTGCATCCAGCTCTGGGGTCCTCAGCACAGGAAGGACATGGATCTATTGGAGTGAGTCCAGAGGAGGGTCACCAAGTTGATCAGAGGGATGGAGCAGCTCTCCTGTGAGGAAAGGCTGAGAGAACTGGATTTGTTCACCCAGGAGAAGGCTAAGTATGGCTTTCCTGTAACTGAAGGGAGCTTACAAAAAGATGGAGAGAGACTTTTTACAGGGCCATGTAGTGAGAAGACAGAGGGCAATGGCTTCAAACTGGAAGAGTGTGGGTTTAGATAAGTTATTAGGAAGAAATTCTATCTGTGAGGGTGGTGAGGTACAGGAACAGGTTGCTCAGAGAAGCTGTGAATGTCACATCCCTGACAGTGATCAAGGCCAAATTTGTTGGAGTCTGAGCAACCTGGTCTGGTGCCAGGAGGGTTGGAACTAGATAATCTTTAAGGACCCTTCCAACTCAAATCATTCTACAATTCCATGTTTTATAAATAATCCTGTAATGTGAAGTCTTATCCTCTTTTCACAGATGAAATGGTTCACAGTGAAGGAGAGAGACACTGAAATTTTGGTCAAAGTATGTGTTAATATATGTGTGTGATTTAAGAAACTCAAGGCTTGTTTTCTCAAGGACAGAAGAGGGGTCAGGGTGAATGATGACCTGTTGGCCAGTGTGCCTCATCCCCTTTCATAGTCTGGAGTGGCAAATCCATGGCAGGCAGAGAAGGGCTCTGCCAGAGCAGCCTTGATTTCAACAGCCTTAGCAAGGAGACCAGATAACCTCTTCCTGCGTGGTAGCATTTCAGCTTCTGTCACAAATTTGACAAGACCTCTTACCCACAACACCCCACAGAGATCTTATTCCTACATAGAATTTATTTTTGAGAAACAATGAGGTAGATACAGTCCTGTAGAAAAAAGCTCTTCTACATGACAGTCAGTGGTAATACCAACAGAAATGCTGAGTTCAGATTCAAAAGGCAAATAAAATTCTTCCATTTGGCATACAGAGTAGCTCTGAAGCAAAGGGTGTATGACAATACTGTAACAAATCCTTTCTCATTCTTTCTACTGCTGCAACGCCTATGTTTTGGGAAACCCTAGATTCAGCAGCATTTTCCATCTATATATTGTGGTTTCAGGCACCTTTTTCCTTAGCGCTAATTCTGTTTCTTGTGCCAGTTGAGTTTATTTTTACATTTAGCCTAAGCTGGGTGCAGTAGTGCACATGGTCACTACCTCATGTGACCCACTGGGAATTCAGGAATATGCATATGTGTATGCATGTCTCTGTGTGTGTGTGTGTGTGTGTGTGTGTCTGTGTGTCCGTCTGTGTCAGGGCAGCTGCTCTGTAGTTGACCTCCTGGGTAAATCTGGCCAGTGACTGTGTTGCTGGACTATAATTGCCCAGTCATCTGAACTATGATTGTGTTGCTAGTGCCATACACTTCCTAAAACTAGAAACGGTATGTGACTCTCTGCTTGGAAACACGGGGCAAGCCAAGAGAAGGGTCAAGAGGCAGACATTGTAATGGTGTGGGAGCTGTTCTGATCTGCAGTTCTGCCTTGCAGATCCAGCATTGTTTTTGTTCTCTTTTTTCTTCCTCAGTCTGTGTCAAGAGAATATTCAATGTCTTAGCCTTATAAAATACCCTCAAGGACACCTTCATCTAGATTTCCATAACTTACCAAAAGCTCTGATGACCAGAAGTCCCAAAGACACTTATTGTTTTCTTTAACGCTTTGGAAACCTAACTGCAACTTTTTTGATCATTAATTTAAAATGTGCCTGGTGAGTTAAATAGAGCAACATCCCAGGAAAAGAATAGAGAGGCAGTTGTTCAGACTTCCTTGAAATAATGTTTTGTGCCTGAGCTTGACAGGATCTCCTTAAGGGATGAAAGCTTAGAGGAGGAAAGGATTGGTGCGACATAAAGAAATGGGACTTGAATACACCCTGTGCCTATGGAACATGTACAAAATGCCCCTGCTAAGAAAAGCTCACAGCTGTAATAAGGAGACTGGAGATAACCAGGGTGATCTCCTTTGATGATGATGACCTGCCATGGACAAAAGAACATGCCATTCCCCTGGGGGCTGGCTGGCTCTGTAGATGGCTTTTTTCTGCTTGTCTCTGTGCATGTGTACTGAGGCTCTTTTGGCTTTGTTAAACTGGTGGAAATTATGGACTAAATGGCTTGAAGTCAGACCACAGATTCTTTTTGTTCATCCCAAAAACCTCTTAAGGTGCTGAAGTCTCACTTCAATTAAATTTACATCTGAAGCATCTTTATAGAATGCGTCAGAGTCTCACAGAAATATAATCTGAAGATCCCTCTGTCCTTGCTTTTTTCTTGTTGACTCCTTTCCATCTCCTACCACATAATGATATCTGACACCTGAGGTAGAATGGAGATACAAATTTCTGGAGTGACATATTCTGTGATCTGCCTTGACCCTTGAAGCAAATTAAGTGCTGGGAACTCACTCCATTTTCCCAGCAAAAAGTTTGGCAGAAATAATGTTTTCTGTTGAAAAATCATTTTGACAGCAATGTCCCAAAGAGCCTCACCAGCCAGCTTTTGGTGCAGGAAAATGAAGTTAATAACAGGGAAAAGTTTATCTAGCAAACAGGAGAAAGAGTTGCAAGCAATGTGTTTCAGGGCAGACTGCCAAGTTCTGATTGTTTGGGGTAAGAAACAAATAATAATAATCTGTTAGTCACAAGTGGAATAGACAGAATGCTCTGTTTCTGTAAGCATGTCTCCTGGAGCTGAGACATAAAGCAGAGAAACTTTACAAGTGTCTGTCAAATCAGCTCAACTGAAATAAGAAGTATCTCCTGATGGCATCAGCAGGTTGTCAGCTGCGTGACATCTGAATAAAATGCTATTTTCCAAAGATTTCTTCAAGAACAGAAACAAAAGCAAAAGGGAAGAATAAAAGGAAAAATCCTCCACACACAGTCTCTTTATTACTAGTACCTGAATTTTAAGTGAGAAACACTGCTACTATTTCTGAACAGATATACTTCTCTGTTTGATGTCTCACTGAATTTGTCATCAGCTTCTTTGCAAGATGACCAAGCCCAACAGCAAAGGCTGGACAGTATTCTCCGCTTTGGATAGGTGTCCTTTTTTCTGGGTCATCCACAGCATGGGGGAAAGAATAAACTAGAAACAGTCTAAGCCCTGGAAGGATTGCAAAGCTGACCTCATTTCTGCAAAATTTATTTTTCACTAGACCTCCAAGGGGGTTAAGAGGATGCATAAATTACAAAGTTGTTGGCTCCCATGTGAGGAAATTCTGGAAGAACAGCAATGTGTGGGATCATAACTCACATTTTCCCTGCTCTGTTTCTATAACCAGACTCTTTCTTAGACATTCCCTCTGATCTTTTTCCCTACCTCCTCAACTAGTTGCTGTCTCTCTGCCTGTGGCCTACTGTTGCACTTTTCCCTAGTGACATTTCTCAGTTCCAGGCTTCAAACTCCTTGTGCCGTTTCCACCCTTTCCACAAGCTTCTTGTCCTGAGATTGTCAATCACCTAATGTATACCAGAAATCCAGGTTAAATATATAGTTTCTCTTCCTTGGTGTCACTCATGCTGATCTCCTCACCCAATGTTTTTTAGGGTCTTCTCCCCCATGCACATTCCAGTCCCAGTCTGCTTGTCCTCTGCTCCACTCCCTGGTTCCTGTTCTGGATGCTAAATAATACGTCATGTGGATTGATTATGAGTTGTAGCACTGGTCATGGAGAACCACTTCCAGAACTGCTGTCACGTGTGCTGCAAGTGAATAGGATGATCTTGTGCCACCTCCTCCACGTCTTACTTCCAGTAACAGAGATGTGCAGATTTAGAGCTACTCCTGAGGAACTCCTTTCGATATCAAATGCAATTTGATGACTTCAAAAAGCTTTTTTTTCACAGCTTTGTCAGTCTGCCTGTTAGTCTAGACAGACTGCCAAGCCATAGAACAGGGCATTATTGCTTCCCACACTTGAGCTGGGCTGTTGAAGTCTAGTTCAGGTATGCCCACAAGGGAATTTATTCAGACCACAACACCAGCTCTTCCTTCTTGTCTGGGCAGTATGTTTTCCACCCATTATAACTGAAAAGGGCATCTACAGCATAGCAGTGACTCCCTGGTTTAGTCTCTGTGTTACCCCAGAGCAATAGCTGAAGGACCAATTTTCATTATTTCAGCATTTCAGGAAGGCAAGAAATCCCCCCTCTTTTTTGGCCCTTTTCTCCAGAGCTCATTATATTAACCATGATCTGTGTTTTGCTCTGCTGCTGTAAGTGCTGCTTATGCTGGTTGTAGGCAAATTTCTCAACGACCTGGTTAATCTCTTGGCTTCTGAATTCCATAGGGCATAAGCTGACTGACAATGCTGTGGCAATAATAATCACAAGAGTGTTAGGTTCCCTGCATTGCGTCACCAAGATGCTTTCAGATTTTGGGGTCAGGAACCATTTGTGACTTCAATTAGAAAAAGAAAAGAGGGAGAATAGGAATTAAAATTGTAGGGACTCTTAGAAATATTTATCTGACATCCTCATAATCATTTACATGATGTCTTGCACATCCTTTTCCAGCTTTTTAATATTAATTACAATAGCGAAAGTTGTTTTCCTTTGTGCATAGACTCAAAAAGGACACTAGAACCTCCTAATATGAGATCAGTGTTTTGTTCATTTGGCTTTTGTGTGCATGTGTGTGTGCTGAAAACAAACAAAAATATTTTAAAGACAAAACCCATCAGTTATGAGTGTATTACTATATTAGCTAATAGCATGTTTGGATTAAAGGTATCTGATGAATTGTAGCATAAGCCTTTTTACTCTGATTGCTATTAGAGTTGTTATCCATGCTCAGCTTCTAAAATGAAATGGTTTCACAACTTGTGTGTTTCCTAGGGTTCTGTCCAATTTTGGGTGTCAGTGTGTTTTTTTGGAGCTACTGCTTTATTGGCTTTTTTTATGGGAAATAATGACAAGCTTGCTTAAACAGTGATCAGTGGCAAGACTCTTAGTGATTTCAAGTTGTAATAGAATTTAGCTTAATGAATTCAATAACTTTTAGCTTGTCCATTCTTAATCAATCTGCTGCCAGCTGCTTGGACAATAGCTTCTTGTACTTCATAGCCTTGCTTAATCAAGAAAGTATTGTTGCCTGAGAACTTGGCGAGGACTTTAAGCCAGATTCATCTTTCATTTACTTCTGTGAACTTTGAGAAATGGTGTGGACATCAGTGGTGTTTTTCTGGTTTTGCCTCTGTACAAATGTAATCAGTATATGGCTTTTTAGTTCTTAAATTTATCTTAAGAGATTTATCACATTCACATGGAGCTTTTACAACAAGCTCTTTATCTGTGAAAACCCCTTTGCTATGGATGTGTGCATATGTGTGGATGGGCATGCGTTTATTATGCGTGTTGCATAGAGCATTAATTTTTACTCTTTTCATTTGCCTGATCCCTGCAGGCAAGCACAATACTAATTACCTAGGAAAATGACTGATGTTTGTGTTCAAGCCAATGTGCAGGTGGAGTGTGTTATAACTTTCCATTCATTCATTTATCTGCTTTTAACAGCTGATTGCTGCCTTGCACAGGGGATTGTGAAAAGCTTTACCAAAGGAAATATTTGGATACATGCAAATTTAAATCACAATTGCATGATGGAAAGATCTTTTATTTTTCAGCTTTTTGTTTTTGATTTTTTTTCCCCATATGATTTGATTGCATTCAGGTTGGCCAATCTGAGAGAGACCTTTCAGAAAGCTGACAAGTGGATGGGAACAGGCTATGAAAGTGCAACCAAGCAAAGAGGTGGATTAAGCTTGCTTAAACATTTAAACAGACTGTGGTGAAATAAAACAACTTTCTATTTAATCCTTCATGCCAGTGAGCAGACATTGCAGGTCAAATAATATTAAAAAAACAAAGTTCAATACACATACAGGAATGTGTTATTTCTACCTCTAGTATCCAGCATAATTCTCTGTAAAATTTTGATTGTAAACCTGTGATTGTGGAGGTGGTCAATGTTATCAACTCACTCTATTCCTAATAGAAAGCAAAAGAGGAAGAAGAGGTTTAATGGGACTCTGTCATCTTGGACTTTCAAGCATTGCATGGTCCCCCTTGCTTCCTAAGCCCACTAGCTACCTGTTTCCTGACCTGTCTGGACACTGTTCTTCTAGCACATGTAACTTCTCACAAGATGCTCCTTTTCACACAGAAACAAAATTTAAGTTCATAGAAGAAATTTTACTTACCAGAAAACTTAGATGCATTCAAATTTATGACCCTCTGCCTGTCAGAAAATCCATAACTTCTCAGACTATGTCTATGTATTGAATGATAATACAGTGTCTTTCTGATGAAGTAAGGCCTCAAATACATTTTGGTCTCCACACAAAAGGGGATCTGGGTCATTCTGTTTGGTTACCCATTATGTGTTATTTTGTTTGAAGGGTCAGAAGATAAGGCCAGACATAGTATTTTGCTTTTAGTGGTTTGCTCTGTTTCAAAACATCAATAAAACACTCTCTTAGTTCTTGAACTCTTCAATGAACAACACAGAACTTCTTTCATCATTCCTCTCCCTAGAGAAATCGGCCTGAAATTATATTGGTTCACAGAAAAAAGAATTACAGATGACATGTAGTTAGACTGAATGATTCTATGGTAAAACTTCCAGCCTTATTCCCAGTTCACCTGTTTGAAATGGATCTTTTGAGCAGAGGAATCAAAGGTGTCCAAAATTCTGGATGTTGGAAACCGAATTCCAAAATTTAGCTCCAGTAGCTGATGTGGATAGCCATGCATGTCTGGGGACCCAGCTAGACTCAAACATATTTTGGATAAACTCCAGAACTATTGTTTCCACATCAAATGCATGAGTAATTACTTTATAGTACAAAAATATTAAAGAAGAAACTTATTATTATTACGAACAGTAGTACATGCTACACTTTAGCCATTAGACTGAAACCTGTAAATGTTCCACATGAGAAGATCTCATTAAAATTAATGGAAGTTTTTTTGGTACAAGCATATTTACTACCCTCTTGTGATTGACATTTTAAAAAGTATTTTGCTTAGGTTTTCCTATTCTTACTGTGGTTCAGTAGTAAGGATCCTTTTCCAAAACTATTTGCATGAAGGGGGTGGGGAGTTAGCCAAAAGTTTTAAATAAATAAGCTTTGCAACAGAGTAGTGTAGAAGTAAAACCCCCAAATGGTGGCTGCTTTGTGGATTTAACAGCTAATCTAATTCTTGTCCTTGTTCACCAGGCTGGCATCTTTCTCTTCTCTCATTTTCAGTTAGTCATACTTAACATGCTTTGTTTGCCCATGCTACCTCTGAGACTTTTGTGGTGCATGGCAGAGTTCAGGGTTGGGTGTGTGATTCTGATACATCTGGAATACAGATAACTGAGCATTTGGAAAATGCCAATTAGCTTTTGTGAAGCTGCTTTTGAGGAAATGACTTTACTGTCCTCACCTAAACAACAAACAATTCTGAAATGTTCCCAGACTCTTTTATTTTCATATTTCTTTTTAATTAAGAAGTCTGATGCTTTGGGTCAAAATGGTATTTTTTGATTTTTTTCAGTTAATGTAAAAAAAGAAAATGTAAATCTTAAAATTCCAGATTGAGCAGAACCTTTTATTATTTTTAATTGAGTTGATCCACTTTTACCACATCATGTCTGTACCAAATTTGTGTGGCTTTTTCAATTTTAGAGCAACAAAGTACAAGGTATTCTGATTATTATGCATTTTAGTAATAGTGAGAATTTAATTCTGGCTAATTACAAGATTATTGTACTCTGACTGTACACAGGTTTAATAATAATTTTTCATTGCTTCAGTCTTTAATTGTATTTTTGTTTTAGGAATAACATAAGTCACAAGCATTTGGTTTGCTTTCTCAAATGCATTGTCTTGTACTTTTTTCCTGCCTGGTCAATTAGGATATTTGATTAGTGTCAATGACTTTGATATGAAGGAGTTTATACCACCTGCAGAACAGCCATATTACTCAGTTATGAAAACTAAGTGACTTCAGGAGGATAAGAAAGTAGGAAATGTGTTTTCCGGCAGATACAAAGCCAAATGTTTAAGTGAAACAAATACAAGGCCTCCAGAGAGTTGTTTATATTATAGCTATAGGAGAAAAAGCAATAAAGTGAACACTTTAGCTATGCTGAAACAATCTGTCACACAACAGACACAAGGATGTTGGCATACCTGCAGATATCTATTTTTCACATCCACTCATAGAATTCCCAGGATCATTCTCCTCTATGCTATTGATTTCTGTGCTATTTCTTTGATAGATACAGGTGTCTCATGATGTTCTATACATTTCAGCATGGCAGAGAACTATATTAGTGATGAGGGTGGAATGAAAGGTAAATGTTTAATTGTAGTGAGTGGAATCCATCCTGTGTCTGATAACATGATGCATCCCTGATGTCATTTAATCACAGTAGAGGGATATTTCCTAACTTTAACAGATGTTATCTGAGTTTCCTCAACTTTTCTTTCTACACAATAGAAAATTGCTATTCACTCCACTGTGTGAGTTTCAACATTTAAAAAGTATTGTGCTTATTTCAACCAGGTCTTTACCTCTTTTCTTAACCACCCACATCTACATTTTTTTCAGCAGCTTGTTTGACTGGAAACAGGAAGGTAAATCAGTTGTGGCAACTAGCATTTCTGTCTTGTTAATATACAAGGTGTGATGGCTTTTTCAGAGAGAATTTAAAACCTCCTATATGCTACCAAAACTGTTCTCTTTTCCCAAAGATCTGATTCATGGGAAATGTAAAAGCATTTGCTACTTTCAACAAGCTCATCAGCTATTTTGTTTTTGCTGGTAAAAAAGTCAAAGCAAATCAGTTCCAAAAGGATATATGCTTCACTATGCATGGGAGAAGTACTAAATTTCGGCAAGACTGATCCAGGTTAGACATCAGGTTAAAAAACCTAAACCAAAACAGTAGAGGTAGTGAATCACTGAAATGTTTTGCCTAAAGCTGTAGTGCACACATCCTCCGAGGCCTTGATTAGACAAGCATCTCTCAGTAATGATGCAAGCACTCCTATTCAAAATCCCTCTGTGAGCAGAGGAATGCATGATCTTATGAGGGTCTATGTAGTAATATTTTTTCCACAATCTGTGGTCAGCATAGATAGTCCTAACTGTTAGGTAGAATACAAACAGCAAAACCCAGAGAAGCGGGCACTAAGAAAACCAAGGTTTTTGAGGTAGTTTTTTCTTTTAAAGCTCAGGTCTAGGAATATAATAGAGTTGCTCAAAGCAATTCAGGTCTGTAAGCCAAAATTATCTTTTTCAAATATCTGTTTCAGCTGCATCCTGCCTTTAGAGTATCTAACCAAAGTATCAAGAGTCCCTGGAGCACCTCAGCTTTGGCTGCCGTGCATGTTCAGCTGCTTTTCTGCGCTGGCAGAGTGTGGCAGCTTTGTGTCAGCCCGGCTCCAGCACTGCTGGTGCTCTCTCTGACCATGTGTGAGGGGTTCCCTCATGCTGTGCTTACCAGCCCAGGCTCAGCAAAACGTACAGTGATACAGGCTGGTGCTGGGCAGAGCCTAGCCGGACACAAAGGTGTGCTGTTGCTGTGCTGAGAGAAACAGAGACAATATTTATGGATTGAATAGCATGGCAAAGACGGTGGAAGGTCAAGCCATGGTCAGAGAAAGCATGAAAAGGGTCAGCTCTCTACATATTCTTCTCAGGAAGGATGAAGTGTTTATACATCAAAGTGATATCAAAGATCTGTGACTTGATAGTTGTAAAACTAATGCTGCTTCCCCTGGGCAACAGTCTGAAGGATCAGGCCATGATCCTTAGTGCTCCCTGTTGAGAGGTGGAGCTGACTGGAGATAGAGGCAGGTGCTGGACAGGCTGGTGGGAGAGCGGGGCAGGGGCCATGCTTTGCACAGCAGGCATGGGGCAGTGACAGTGTCTGTGTAGGTGAGAGTGTAGTCTGTGAGAGTGCCATGAAAGGGGGTATATTAGAGGAGAGGGAAACCACCATCTCCTGCTGTAGCCTTTGATATGGGATATTTTTCTCATACCTCCCTAAATTACCAGAGTAAGTCTTCAGAGGATCTTTTTTCACCAGGTGGAAGTTCTTCACAGAATTAATGCAATTTCTGTACTTGTTAAAGGATGAGAGGGACTTCCTCTTAACAGGACCAGTGTCTAATAATGCCAGTACAGCACAGCTGCAGTGATTCATTTTCAGCTAACTAGCTCCAACACCAAAAGCCCTGACAGTCTAAATCTTACATGGGAAACATTCTTGAAGGGCAAGTGGCTGGGCTGTTTGATAGTGCTGAATTCCACACTGTCACTGGTAAACTGTTGCCAGCTCTTGAATTTACTAACTTTTAAGGCAAGCCCACACAATACTGTTCTTGCCCACAGTGCATCTGGACATATACCGCAAGGTAGATTCTCTTGCCAAATGACAACAGGATCAGCTGATTGATAAGTGGAAAACAATGAACAACACATTTATTAAATACTTGCATACTTCTTTAAATATTACAATGGGCATTATTACATTATTAGAGCAAGTACTGTGTACTTCAAGAGGAGAAAGAAAGAAGATCCAGTTTCCCATTCTGTTGAAAAAATCAAGCAATTATTTGAACTTTTCAGTTCCTTATAATATTAAAATATCCTTGATTTGACAGGACCTGTCAAAAATGGGAAACTATAGGTATCAGAAGATTTTTTGGGGAAAACTGGGCTCAACTTCTTCGTTGCTCTGCAAACATGCAGTTGGCTCCTAAAGACACATAAGGCCAATACTTTTTCTTAGCAACATAAGATTATGCAGTCCATAATATACTGAAGACACCTTATTTTATCTGTCCGTTGGTAAATGTAACTTTTAAATTAAAATAATGCATTAGCATAAAATCTTGACCTTCTGCCTCTAAATCTATGATCTCAAAAATCTGATTGCACTAATATCTTTTAAGGACATTGGCTACTTAAGCAATTTTATTACCTTGTCTGTGCATACTTCAAACTAACATATTAACACATTACTCATTTTACTGTTTTATTATCCCATTAATAAAACTACAAGCCCTCCCATGTTAAAGTCTTCTATTTATTTCTGGTATATAAACTCACAAAGCTTAACAAGATAGGCTTTTCAGGAGCTAATTGGTCTTTTATTTAGAATGATAGGATTGGGATTCATTTGCCCAAGCTTCATAGCTGAGATTCATCTCCCAGACATTTTAGACTGTTCTGCACAATCAGATGCCCATCAGAGACCCCAGGTTTCTAGAACATATTTGTTGTCTGTATCTGTCAGGTTTTCAAAGGCCCCTCAAGTTGATGGCCTTCTTCCACACCTGTGAGATTTTTCACGCGCCAGGCTTCCACCTGTTTGTCTAAGCTTTAACCCTTGCCCCAGTCACAATGCAAGATAACTGCTTCAGTTTGAGATAAATTAGGAGGAAACGTCCTGAAAAGAGTCTCCTCTAAAATGATTTTTTATTCCTTTATATATAACTGAAAATTAAGATTACTTTCTTGTTGCTGTTGGAGACACAATCACACACACACACACACACAGTCTGGTGAAAAGGCATGAACTTTTATTAAAACATCTTGACTCCATTTTATAGTATTTCCACACAGATCAGGGACTGGGGGAGGAGGCTGACACCTCTCTCATCCTGTTGGTCAAGACAACTGTCCATGAGTTGTCCATCCCTCCAAGAGAAGGAATGTAAAACAACCTCATCTAACATAAACATTGCTTCTATTTATAATGCCTGTGTGTGAGAAAGAAACTGAGAACTATGAAAACATGAGAACTGTGAAACACATCAGAAAGCTGAAAAAAATCAGGGCAACACTTTCTCCCTGATTCCTTCTGTGTCCTCTACAGCCTTAGTGGATAGAGAGGCATCTCTGAGGGACAGTACGTCACCTGCCTGAGACGAGAAACCTAATCTGTAGCACCTTGGATTCCTGGAACATGCTGTTCTGAGGCCCCAGATATTCCATATGTCCACTTGCCTGCAGTGCAGGCTGTCTTCTGAAAGACAAGCAGTTCAAATTGGATCTCAGTACCCTAAATTTTTATTTCACGGATCCGCAAGGTCTACAATGTTATTTAAGGATATCTGTAAGAGCAACAGCTTTGATAATGTATAATAAATAACTTGTCTCTGTAGCAAGCAGAGTTCGTTTCACAGGAACTTGAAGGAAAGAATGGAACTGTCTCAAAACACAAGCTGAGACTGAAAGAAGGCAGCCCAGGAAAATGAGGAACATCTCAAATTATAAGCAGTTATATTAAAGCAATAATTTATATTCAAATGTTTCTGGCTTGTTTGTTAAATGTTATACTTTTTCAAGTAGAGCAAGAATAACAGGTTGTCTTTCTTTCAAAATAGAAAAAAAAATCTCTTTTAAATCAACAATCAAAAAATGTGGGAGATTCAATTTTTGACCTGTTTGCCTCAGTGGTGTTTTTTGGACAACTACTGTAGCAGGCATTAGGTTACTTATTAGATGAACAGCTTCATATCCAGTGACTTTTTAAGCCTTCATCATTTGAATAATTACTATGTTTTTAAATAAGCCGCAAGTTATAAAAAAATATAAATTGGAGAGAAAAACAAGATATATCACAAAGATAAAATCACAAAACCTTTAGACCATTTTAAGGAGGGGTTTCTCTCAAAGATTTAATCTTTAATTAAATTTATGTATTTTATTTATAGTTCCTTTTATTATTTTTTCCAGAACTTGCTGACACAGCAGTGGTTTTGCTAACAGAATCTGTGGTATTACTATAATAAATATTATGACAAACCCCCCTCTGGACTATTTCCCTAAGTGTTAGCATTCTGAGAGTACATTTGGGTTTGACCACCATGAATTCATGAATTGTATATTTGACCATAAAATCATCATTGTTAAAATATATGGCCTTAATGGATCTGAACTGGCACAGGAAAGCCAAAGCCAGAGCTAACAAACAAGGAGAGAATTGTAAGTATTTTGGCATAGAGCAGAGCTGCTGTCAGCAGCTCACCAAACTTTCATTGTCCAGTGACTAAAATGACATTACTTAGTTTTGCTTGCTTGGTTTTTGTTGTCATTGTTGTTGTTTTGTTGATTTTTTTTTTTAATTAACTCCCTTGCTGTCTCACTTTTGTTTCTGCTAAGTCTGCCATTGTTACCTCTTTCCCACAGTTAGCTATGAAGATACTGAAATGAAGCAAGGTTTGGGACTGAGCAGGTTCAGCAAGCAGATAGATAAACAGACAGACAAACCCCTGGAAGGCCAAGCACAGAGAAAGAAACGCTCCCTTACTGCCAGATAGTAGTCTAGGCTGAGATTCACGAGCAGCTTTTTATACTGATTCATTCATTTAACAACTGTGCATAAACAGGCTGAGTTTATGACTAAGTTTAAGTATCTTTAGACTTCATGTAACTATTTTCTTCTCCATTGGGGAACTTCTCTCTAAGGTCCCAGACAACTACTGTTACTGAATTGAAGGATGATGAGGGTGGTAGAATGTGACACATCTGTAGGAGAAAGTGCAGATTTATCTTGTATGTAGTTGAGATCCATCCCTCTTTACAGAATAAACATATTTAACAAATGAAATATAAGAGATAGAGACAAAGGATAATGGCTGGAAACAAAGGAGTAATGTTTCAGAGTGATGCTGAGAGTAGAAGGGAGTCTAGATGGAGGAAAGCACAGATAGAATGTTTTTGGGAGAATTTATCATGTCAGAATGGAGGGTTAGAGGCAGTAAGCAAAGGTTAGAAATGCCTCAGATTGGGAAGAATCCATGGAGAGCATTATTTAACTTCTTCTCTTTCCTTCCCCCAAAACAACACTACCAAAGGACAGTTTTGGAATAGAGCCAAAAGTGAATAAGGAAATGGTACAGTTGAACAGGGCACTGTGTAAATATTTTTTGTATAGAGAGGGATGAGAGACAGTCTCATTGTGTCATGACAAGATGCATAACCGTTGATCATATGGTGATCAAGGTTGTGACATCAAGAGATTTAATGAGTAGGTTTCGAGTACAATCAAAATACTGACACACTTTTCAAAACAACATAGCTTAAATTCAGGCTTCTCTCTTCTGGTTGGTAGCAAAAGAGGAATTACTCTGTATATGTAAGTTTTTCATAAACGAAAGCCTTTCCAAGGCTTAAAAAAAAAAAAAAAAAAGGCGCATTTTCTTAAGAACCATTTCAACTCTTCAAATGACTAGGAGCACCAAAATTGGTATTGTATCTCTGCACTCAAGGCAAAAATCTGTGAATTTTCTTAAAAGGTGAGAGAGAGAAAGGGAAAAGTACAGAACGTGAACTGGCATTGTCTTATTTCAGATGACATGAAATCTGTACGACTGAAATTTAAGGAAGTCAAAGAAAAGGTGATGGAAGATTTTTCAATATGGTTGATCTTGACATGAGGGTATATTACAGGGTCTTACGATCTTCTAGGTGCATTTTCTACTGTTCTAAAAAACTGTGGTGAAATATAGATACTCATGTGCTTGGAAATTCTGACAAGGTGCCAGAGGGTTTATTTTGATTTTTGGTGTGGTGTTTTTTTTTCTTTTATTTTTTTTTTCTTTTTTGATATCTGCTTGTAATTAACAATTGTAAACATATAAAGTTAGATGCAATAGTTTCAGAAGTGTTTTATGATACTGTAGGATAAGCTTTTAATATCTCTGAAAGTATAACAGATAGGGAAGAGGAAAATATTATCTTTCTTGAACCTGAACCTGAAAAAAATTCTGGGAGATGTGAAGAAAGCAGTAGGTGATAGTGCAGTAATTAGAGACAGACCTCTCTAAAGATGGTTTTTCCTCACTACTGGTATAATTTCTGAATTGCAGATATGTCCCTGACTGTATCTTGGAAGAAAATGTAAGTACTCTCTGTCAAGACAGGAGCAGCACCTGGAGAGATTATTGAAAAATATGTCTAAGTGCAATTGGATAATCGCAGGATCAAAGCAAGACATAAATGGACAAAAGGATGAGCCAGAAAACTGAGAAAAAAAGTGGTAAGATTTCATTCTTAATGATTTTTTTTCACAGGGAACACTTCCTGGAATATGGAAGATCCATATGAATAGAGGTAGAATGATTAAACAGATGTTACATTCAGAACCAAACTTGCCTCATTCAGACATGTAGAACAAAAGGCCACGTTCAGAGTCCTGGAGGCAATTTTTGGGGCACAGTTTTGCAGCCCAGGTGTGTACCACCAGCTAACTTATCTACCATTGAAGCAGTTACCCCTGGGTCCTTCCAGCAAAGGCCCAGTGTCACTGGCATCTGTAGGAGCAGAGTGCACAAAGTCCCTCAGGAAAATCAGAACATTGCAAACATCTGGTAGGCTGAACTGTACAGCTCAGAGGAATTAAACCATGCCTTTCTCAGCTCTCTGGGGGTCTCTCTCTGGTCCTTACCACCACACAGCCATTCAAGTGTCAGGTGAAGCAAGGTCTTATTCTGCATCCTCTACTTTTCTGTGTGGCCAGAAATGTAAAAATGCCATGAAAACATTGTTTTGGAGAAAGCAGAGATGGCATAATTTACTTATGCAAGGAGAAAATGGAGCTGTTAGCAGCCTTTACCTTGCCTTGACTCATATTGTTTTACATGTTTTGGTCAAAGTTAATAGAAAAGGATGTATTTCTGAAGTGTTTTGATAGACTGCCATTTTCTTAAGTGAAGAAAAACCCAATTAATTTTATCAGAAGTGCCATCAACTCATGGGAAAATTTTAATTTTTTTTTCTACAGAGTGGGGATTTTACTATGTGTTTTACTGCTATTTAGAAACAATAGCAAAACTCTAAATGTTTTCACTTGAGAGTGCTGGCCTCCTACACTTTCTTTTTAAATCCAGTCTACCACAGACAGCTTCTCTGAAACATTGTGCTTGTTATTTTTTGCCTTATTTAGGTCTAAGAGGCATTTGTCTAGCAGGAAGCTCAGGCCTACCTCCTTCTGATGGCAAGTATTTTCTGCAGGTTTTGATTTCCTGCTGTGCACAGTGACTGATACTGCACCTTCACCCCATCACTGCCTTGACTGACAGCAGTGGAGAAAAAGATCTGTACAACTAAATAAAATATTTGAAAAGAAATACGCCCAAGTTTGGATGCTTGAGAAGGCAAAGATACAGCAAAACATTCCAGATTTATGGGGGGCCGTTAAGGGTATTGTACAGGTTTGCATGAGCAGTTATATAATTTAGTTGCTCTCATGTGATATTCTGGTTTATGTTTATAGTATAGAAAGAGTGAACTGCACCCAATTGTATTAAACAGAACTCTTTTTTTATCAGGAGTTGTAAGTGACAATATTACTCTAACAGCTTGTGCATGTCATCAGAACCCAGAGGTAAAAAAATATAGCACTCTTTGGACATATTTTATTATTCACAACAACTGGATAGCATGACACCTAATGAAAATTTACATTGGGCAGACACCTAGTGTAAATTTCACCGCTTTTTAGTCTTACATCTTCTCTTGGCTGGCTTAATATACCTGTTCTTATATTTTGGAAAATATTATTTTTTATGAATTCTTATGAGATTAAAATATCTAGGGAGATTAGAAGTATTTTTCAGCAGGAAAATAATTAATAACTACTGAGAATTAGTTGTTTAAAGTCAGCAGAAGCTTGTTACTATTGGCAGGTTTGGAGGATTGATTCAGAGAAATGGTAAAAAATGATTTCTTAGACTCTGAGTCTAAGCAATGCACTTGCCTAAATTTATACAAGCAACTTGTTTCACTGGAAACTCTCCTAAACTTGAGCACACATGTAAGCATTTTTAGAAGAGGCCCTCATTTTGGTTATATCTGACTGAAATAAAACCAAAAGCCTTTACTGAACTTTTTCTAAATTTTAAAAATGCCTTTGAGTGCTGAATAAAATGTAAGGTCAGTTCTCATTTTAGCTGAAATCAGACTGACCTTCCTGGTTGAGAATAGGGTTGAGATTTTTTTTTTAATAATAATTATAATGGAAAAGTGTCGGGGAGTTTTAATGGAAGGTGTTTTCTAACAAAAAAACGTAAACTCTCTGATTTTATAGCACCTTTCATTGTAGGTCCTGATAGTGTCTTGTGAATGTTTTAGTCTCACATAACCCTAGGTAAAACCCTTAGTAGAGAGGTACTTTTGTATTTATTTTGCAGAAGGCTAAAAGAGAGAGAGATGGTGAGTTGTGCCAATGAAAATACTGAATAGAGTCCCCAGTGCTAATGGCTACTCACAAACTTACACATGCAGCCCTTCTTCCATGCTTAGAAACCAAGTTTATTTGGATATACTTTCCTGACTGACAACTAATACCAGTGATGAAGATAACTATAGCTTTAATTTGGCAAGCTATTCTTGGTTGGAGAATTCTTACTCATAGCCTCAATTTCTTATTGTTTTAGAGGACTTAATAACTGCTCAAAGCCAACCCTACACTTCAGAAGTTTTTGATTCAGTCCCTATTTGAGTTCTGGAGATGAAATCTGGTAGCAAAAGGGATAGGCTTTATTTTCAGGATGGAGACTAACAAGTCCCATATTCATCTAAGCCCTGATTTTTGCCAGAGAGATTAATGCAAATGTATAGAAAATAATTATTTAAGTATTTTCTTTAGCACAGTAATAATAGGACAGAATTCTAATCTCCTGTCTTTCTCTGTTTAAGAGAAAAATCATTTCTATAGTTTTAACTGAATGTGTTTTATTTTAAAATAGCGGTATATTTTGTATCTATTTTTAATGCCTGTTTTCAAAATCTGAAACAGCTACAAGCCAAAGGCTGAATTGAGAATTCTGAACAGTGCTTATAATTTCCTGCCTCAAACAAATGTTTCATTATAGTGTATGAGATTTTATAAGAAAAGTATCTATTTGTACATAAATTTTATTTTCATTTCTAGTAGACTTTGCTACAGAATGATGAAGCTTGGGTGAAATATCATAATGACACAAATTATACATATTAGTTATTTCCCAGTGACTCTATTCTAAACTTGCACGGTTATGCTGATAAAAAAAATGAATAAAACCACATCAGATAATTTGGAGATAAATGTATTCACAGACTGTTTTTTATTTCCAGGGAAGTCTACAAATAAATAGAGAACTAGAATAGTTTTTGGTATGCTTGACCAGTGTTAAAATTAACAGGTGTTTATTACACCAAAAGAGAGCATTTCGAGCAAATAATTCCACTTAAAATATTAAACACATTTTCCAGTTTATGCAATTGGAGGTTATGGTGGCATGTTTGATTAATGGGCTGTTTTATTGGTGATGCAAATAATGTGCAATATCATATGACCCATATGTTGTAGATTAGAAAGGTATTAAACTTACCTTGGCATTAAGTGAAAAATCTGAAATATCCCTCTAGTAAAATATATCATTTTAGAGGAAAAAGGCACTTTGGCATTGCCTGTATTTATGCTTTTGATAAATTACACATCATGTTTACTTAGTTTTCATATCAAAATTTATTCGCTTTCATATTTTTGTTCCCTTTATTTTTCAGGTTTCTCTGGCAAGTGGTGTTAGCAACTGTGTGTGAAACCCAACTGTATGTCACCTGTCACTTGTAAACACATAACATGGAGGAAGGTGATGACGTCTAATTTTTCATAAAATAATCTTGGTATTTATTGCCATTTATTTATATTGGTGCAAACTACAACAAAATAAGGAGGGCATGTGCATGAAGGAAACACTTTGAGAAGGATCCTCAGCAAAGTCCCAAGCCTCAGAATGGAAATTCACCTTTTTCCATTCTGCATAGGAAACTTGAACAACAGATTGGGATCTATTTAAAGATTCACTGAGGTTCTGAGACCTTTGGGTAAAGTTTAGTTGGGAAATGATGGCCTGACCTATGACTTTATCTGGAAACTGTATATAAAAATCCCAATTAAACCCAGAAATGGAAGAAACTCAGTGCCTTAGGATGAATTTTAGTTTATGGTTTTGAATTCTGTTAACACTGAGTGGTAGATTGGGAATCAGAAGGTACACTGGAGCTTTGCATGCACTGCAGTGCAATGAAACTGCTAAGTTTCATGTTATTTGCTCCAAGTCTGTACCTGATATGGAGCATAATCTGGCTTTCAGAAGTATTTGTTCTAGGGCCAAAAATAGTTACTCTTTCTGGCGATGAAATTCCAAATCAGAACTATCCCTCAGAAGCACACAGCAGTCTCCTCAAATTTCCTCTTATCCTGCCAGTAAAGTAGGCCTGATTCCTCCTTTTGTTTTTCCCCTAAATTTCTGTTGGGTTTGGTAACCTGGGATATGCTTTCTCACTCGTTGTGAGCACTCCAGACGGGGGTGTCTTCTGACAATACACTGGGGCTTTCAATCACAAAGATAAAATGCACCAGCACATGGGACAATGCAGCTCGTTTCTAGAATTTTTTGCTCAGACACAGGTGAAAACAACGTGACAACGCTCTTTATTTAGGGCAAAATGTAAACAGGTGTGATTTCCCACAGAAATCACTTCTGAATGAAGAGAAAATATACTTAAAATAGTTAACGTGCCTCATCAATATTTTTTATGTTATTCTCCAGCATTGTCATCAGCCAAAACAGTGCTAGAAATGCTGATTTGATCCAGTAACTGCAGCTGTCTGAGGGCAAGAACACCATACCAAAATTTAGCCTGTGGCTTCAGCTAAAAATGAACTCTTCAAAAAAGACTGGAGTCACAGCTCATACCACAGACACATAAATCATCTCTGCTTTGCCATCTTGGTCAGCAGCATCCTAAGGAAGCAGACCCTTCAGGGTCTGTACTGCTTTGAGACCACTGCTCTTGTCTCTCACAGGTTCCCTTTGAGACTGTGTAGCATTAACTTCTCCTGAGATTTACCGGTGAAAATTGTCCTGTGCTTGAGCTGTTCCAGGCAAAGAAATTGTTGAGGGGCATAACTTTGGGCTGAATTCAGTTCCTTGAAATTTCATTCTTCAAGCTGTGCTAGTTCTACCATTCTCTTTGCAGCACACTGCATCTGGAAATAATTATCTGGGCCCTGCTCCTCCAAACACTGTCCACGTGTTGCACTACATTCAGAAGATTGCATCAAGGAAATCAATGAGTGTGTTTGAAAGGTTATATTTGTAGGTGCTGACAGAATTTGGATGCTAGTCACCACAAGAGGATGTTAAAATACCAAGGGGGAGGGGAGAATCCAAAGGGCGTCCTCAGCCATAGATCCAATTTTCATGCAAATATGCTTAAAAAAATAAAATTTTTAAAAAAGGAGGAGAAATATATTGAGAATGTATTTTATGGTAGGTAGCTCTTTCTGCCTAGGATGCCTCTCATTATTTTCCAGAAGGATCCACCCATGCATTAAGCACGGGATTAGTTTTCTCATCTTAGTAGTGTTGTGACAGTTTGAAAAAAACCTCTCATAACTAATGTAGCCTCCATACATTACAGAGTGATTGTGTCCAAAGAACAGACATTGACAGATTTGAAATAATTATGTAAATTTTTTCTAGAGTTCTGTTTAAAAGCACATTTTTCAGGCTTAAAAGAAATAAAGCACCCTCAACCAACCACGAGTGAATGCTGAGGAAGCTGTACCAACATGCCTACATTAAACCTAGTACAATATGCTATAAAAACCTCATTACACATCCAAGCTGTCTTTGTATCAGCATTAAATGTGCATCCATACTCATTCTGTAAATTACACACTTATAAATTACTCATTTGTAATATCTGAAGGCTGATAGCTACAGTGAAAATTATGGGGCTTTTTTTAAACTTGGCTTTTTATGATGTGCTTTTTGCTTATCTGAGCGCCTGATGATCCTGCCATGCCTGTCAATGGAAATCAAAGAAGAAAAACATATAAGGAAATTTTCTTGATACACTCTTTGCAATCCCCCATGATTAACTCTGCAATAATCAACTGTTTCTCAAACTAGAAATTTTTAGTGGTAGACATGGTCAATTTTTATCCTGTGTATTTCTGCTGAAGTTAGTGTTGAATAGTTATGAATAATTCAGTAGTGTATATATATATATAATTCAGTAATATATATATAATTCAGAAATCTATTACAATAACTTAGAAGAGCAAAAGATATCAAACTGCATACTTTTTCTTCACGAGGAATCATAACATGTATCTAACTTTTTGCTACAGTTAGGATCAGGTTCCCTCACAACAAACTCGGCTCACTTTAGCAGGCGTATTAATCTTAACTATCACACCTTGCTGTGTGCTTCAGCACTGTTCACCCAGATCCTCTGGTCCACCTGTGAAGAGTCCTTCAAAATAACCCATCTTTCAGGAGATGCCACTCTGCAGCTACCCTTAAGCATGAGGGAAATCCTATCGAAACCCTTGGAGAAATCCAGGGAGACAATGCCCACTGCTCACCCCACATCAGCCAAGAGGGTTACTTTGTCATAGCAGACAATCATGTTTGTCAAGCAATATTTGTCCTTGTTGAATCTGTGCTGGATTTTCACAATCAGTGCTTCATCTGATTTGGGATGGCTGCCTGGAGGATCCATTCCATAACTTCCCCAGAGACTGAAAACTGATGGGCCTGTAACTTCCTTGATCCTCCTTTAGCCCTTTTGTAGATGGTATGTGTGATGGCATGATATCAGCCATCTTCCAGTCTTCTGAGGTGTTTCCTGACATCCACAACTGCTCAAAAGTTATGGAAAGCAGCCTCATGAGGATGTCAGCCAGCTCTTTTAGTAACACTGGGTGGACATTTTCTAGGCCCATCAATTTTTTAGGGTCAAACTCCTGTAATAGTTCACATACCAATTCGTCCTTCACTGACGGTCGGTTCATGTTTGCAAATGAATGAATGATGGAAGTCTGTGAAGCAGGATTCTTTTTCAAGGACCAGGTCTACTTGCATGGACACGTGAAGTAGCCTGACAAATTATTCCACTTATTTTCTGAGTGTATTTTTAATAGTTTCAGTTTTTATTAAACATGATGATATCACGCAGGAATTCGTAATTCATTAGTACTCTAATTTTAGTGGGAGGAATTTCTTAGAATGACCTTTCTTTTCCTCACAAATACTTGTAGAATGTCAAATTCAAATTAATATTTGAATATTAGACTTCAAAATTAGCTTTAAAATTGTATGTATTCACTAGAAAAATAGAAGTGTACAGTGTGACTTAAGGCTTTCATGTGAAGTCTTGCACTGTCTTTTCAAAACTCAAATACTCAAGGAAAGTGTTCAGAAAGCAGAGTTTCAAAAGCTCCAAGGCAGCAAGATTGTTTTGGACAGATCCAAAGGTAACCTGCAGTTAGAGTTACAAATTGAAAGAAATGGTGAGTTTTTCATCCGGCCCTAGTATCCACCAATGATGAACTGCAACTTTTGGAAATATGCCCCAAAATTCATTGGGCTATTTGCGTAAAATCTGAGATTGCTTATCTAGGGCTGTATTTTTTCGAGTTATTCCCCACTTGTGATCATGCCTTGTTAGGTAATATTTTCTGACTTTATAATTGTCACGTAGACAAGGGTTCACGAAAGAGCAGGCTGCTGCTTAGATCCAGGACTGTCCCAGTCAGACCTTTACAGTTTGATGTTTGCACTGTAAAATCCAGGTGCCTCAATTTTATTAAAAAATTTATATTGGACACTTGCTGCAATGAACTCTCACACCCTCCACTCCTGCCTTTATGTTCATATTGAGAAGGATTCTATTTTTGCTTTAAATATATCCAGCTACCAACCTCTACTTACTGTCTTAGTTCTCTCTTTATTGCTGCATTTGATCATCCCTTCTCACAAACATTCTCATTTGCAACTTAACTTTAAAATACATCTCTCTTTCTCGGTTGTTGCTGCTGATTTTCTACCACAATTTAGTTAATTGTAACCTAGTAGGTATCAGTAACTTAATGTTTAATAATTTTTCCTCTCTATGTCTGTGCACATGGTGGTGGGCATGGGGAGGGATAATGCATTATTTTTTAATTTGTAAAAGGAATGGATTTTTCTAGTTCCCCCAGTGAGGGTTCTTTTTGTTTCTTAGGTCACCAATGAAGAGTCTGGAAAACATTTATTGAAAAACTAATTCAAAAGCTCTGCAGTTTCTAAGAACAGCAACAGCTTTACAGAGACAATAAGTGATGCTCTCTGATAATCAGTTTGAATGGAGAATGACAATAATACATTTGCACCTTGACTACTCTTCTATGATTTTATCACATGAGAACATAAAATATCTTTTTTCAATAGAACCAAGACAATTAAATATATGTGTGTTTTCATCCTTGTTCCACGTTCTACTAAAGCCAAACCACATTTTTGTGCAGGTTTTCTCAAAGAATCGGAGTGAAACACAACTACTTTCTCCTCTGAGCAGGGCAATACCTTTGTGACACCAAATCCCCTCTTGTCCATGCTAGCTCTATTTGCTATAGTCTGTGACTAATGAAGCTTTATGAAATAATGTGAAGTACCCATTTCAACTAGTGAAACTGAGGCCAGAATAAGTTGTGTTGTTCTATCTCAATCTTTCATTGAAGGTGAAAAACTGAGGAATTCTTGTTCATTGTTTTCTCTAAATACTGAAAATGTTCCTTCCAACAGCTGGGTAGAATTTGATTTAGGGGAAATTTCTTCCCAATGGTAGCTCGAAGGATTAATGCGCAACAGAAGTGAATTTTTGAATTTTCATGGCAAGAAGGCTTAGCGTAAGAAATTCAAGATTTTGATTTTTCTTCTCCTATTCCCTTACTTAAGATTAATATTTCATCTGTTTGAATAACTTTGCTACTTTTTATGAAAAGAATGATTCATTTTGAGGTGGATAGGGTGTATTTCTAAGGATACTGATAAAAACTGAAGACTGCAGTGATCTGCTGTGATTATGCTAAAAATATTTTTTATAAGAACATAATCTTACAACTTCTCTCAAAAATACAGATTCAAATTTGATTTAGAGGAAATATATTTTTACAGTAAAGTCCAAGAAAAATTAACTCCTTCAACTTAATGTAAATCAGTTTATAATATTGAATTCAATGAAGGTTATACCTCCTTGAACCTGCTGAGATACTGCCCAGTTGTGTTTATGAGAATGAGTAAATAATGCTTTTACATGCTGCAGAATCATTATTTAGAAATGTAATTTGGGAACCAGTTGACTTGAAGCTTAAGTGCAGAGAGCATTTTAAGTTCAGGTTTCAGACAAATGCAGCCTGACATTTTAGATGTTGAAATCTATCTGTTGATGCATGTTTGATGATCATGATGTAGGAACTGGGTCATCCTAGGCCAGTTCTTGTGAATGAACATACATTCAAACCATGGGACTGCCACTAGAGTTTGGAACATTGTCTCCATACACAATATGTGATTTTGGCAGAAAGAAGGCCAAATTAGAGCTGTCTACAAATTCCCCTCATCTGACCATGCCCAAGTCAAAAGCCTATTTAAAAAAACAAAAAACAAAAAAACAAAAGAAACACCCACCCCCCCACCCCCCCCCCCT
>WBMY01003409.1:459857-516103 GCA_013397315.1 Donacobius atricapilla
TTTATATAGAGTTTCTGTAGACTATATAGAGCTCTGCCTAAGACCCCCTTTACTGAGCAATGAGCCAGCTTTACAGCACTTCACAAGGTACCATTAAAACCAATAAAAGAAGGAAGCGGAAGGAAGTAATTTGTTGCACAAATACATAACAACATAATACACGGTAGGCCCTGGAGAATACATATAAGGTAGGAGGAATGTCACTGCCTGCTCACTATCTCGTTATGCACTGGGTGCTCCCTAGGTCTCTTACCATTCCCTGATGCTGGTGGCATACAGACTTAAGTGAAGTTTTGGTCTGGCTGAGTATAGCCACTGTTATGTTCCCAGAATAAACACATGTGAATTGTGTTTGCTGTGGTAAGGCAAAATAATTCAATAGATTTGCCTTCTAATTCATGCTCCTCACAGTGCACTGTGCCCATACAGCATTTGCAGTAAAGAATCTGTGAGCAGTGATTACTCATAAGTGGATTACACATTTAAAGGAGATGCTCAAAAGGAGAGAGGAGTTCTCTCTGTTATGAGCTGAATCTTAGATAAATATCCTTCTGAAGAATCCCTGATTATGCTGCATGCAGCATGTGTGAAGGTTACGGTGCTAATTCAGATATTTAAATTAGAACAAAAATAGGGTGTGTGCCTGTCCCTGTGGTAAAGGTGTTTGTGGGCAATATGGTTTCAATTGTCTAGGCAGTACTGGGGACACGGCTTTACTTCCTTTGAGTATTCCATATACATAAAATTAATGCAGGGTAGCTGACTTGTGATGACTATGGATTGAGCAGCATCAGGTAGCCTGGGAAGAACATAACAGTTTCACCAGAGTCTGCAGATTTGGTGGTGTCATGGCCCTCCATCAGCAGCTGATCCATTGGTAGTATTTCAGAAATCCGGACAAGGCAAAAGCCATTCTTCATTTTGAAGTCTTTAATCCATTGCTAAAGAACAGCAGTTGTTAATCTTGTAATTATTTGGAAATGTAAAATACCTAGATCATGCCTGCCTTCAGCAGACAATATTTTCTTAAGGGGACTTAGCATTGGTCTAAACTTTTGACTTTCTTAATGTAAGTGCCTGGTAGTATCTGTCTGACTGTGTGAATATTTCAGCTTGTGCTAACAAATATTTTTTTTTGTCTGGCCTTCATATTTCCTGAATATTAGCAATTCATAAATATGTTAGGAAATTCTCCAGACTATTCCTTTCCCTGACTATAGGTTCATGACAAAATGCTTGCCTGAATAAAATCTTAATGGCAAAGTAGTTCAAAGAGCACCACCTTGCATTCCAAATTTCTTAGAAAGAGAGATTTTTTTCCTTCTTTCTTCCCCTACCCTTTGTGCTGGTTTTCACTGGAATAGAGTTTATTTTCTTCAGAGTAGCCAGTCTGGGGTTATGTTTTGGATTTGTGTTGGAAGCAGTATGGATAACAGGGACTTTTGAGTAACTGCTGAGCAGAGCTTACACAGCTCAAGGCATATTCTGCTCCTCACCTCATCCCACTGGTGAGGAGGCTGGGGGTTCACAAGGAGATGGGAGGGGATGCAGGCAGGACAGCTGCCCCTACTAACCAAAGAGAGGTTCCAGATTATATGGCATCATGCTTGGTGTATAAAGCTGGGAGAAGGATGAAGTGGAGACACTTAGAGTTGTGGTGTTTGTCTTTTCAAAAAACCATTATATGGGATGGAGCCCTATTTTCCAGGGAATGATGCCTGACCATTAGAATTAGTGAATAAAATCCTCATTTTGCTTTGCTTATTTATGTGGCTTTTCCTTTCCTGATTAAACTATCTTTATACCATCTCAAAATTTTCTAATTTTTACTCTTCTGCTTGTCTTCCCCATCCCACCAGGGGGTGAAGGAGTGGCTTCGTGGGGATTGCTTGATTGCTGGGGCTAAACCATGACAGCCTCCTACTCTGTTTAAGGGCTATGTAACTTCACTACAAAGGAAACTTCCTCTTTTACAAACCGTAAATTATTGATTTCCCCCCTACAATAACCAGCCCTTCCCATCTGGGAGGCCTTCCACATTTACCGTTTGTGCTATACTCTCCACTGTATTTCTGCCTGCCACATTGATTTATCCTTTGCTAACAAATCAGTTTGTATGAAAAAAACTGCTGCTTTCCCATTCAGTGTTTGATGAAATGTTTGGGTGCTCTATAAATCATACCTAGAATATGAGCACATAGGAAGATGAAGTTAAGGAAGAAAGTTTTTTCATAAAAATTTACATGTGTATTACTGAAAAAATCCAGTTTCACTGCTGCATTCCAGTGCTGATGAAATGTTGCTTTGGGGGATATATGTAGGTTAGGCTGATGGAAAATCTTCTCTTTAACAGCTTCCCCTTCCCATTCCAAATTATGGAATTTTTCATAGGAAATGTCAGGTAGTTGGTTTGGTGATGAAAAAACAGGTAAAGTGTTCATGTGTGTAGGGTCCTCCCTACCTACTCTCCCATTTCTATCAGTAGGGAACAAAGCCTTGAAGTAGAGGACAGAAAGACTGAAGGGGTGATTTTAGTTCCTAGCATTTCCCAATTCCTCAGTGTGCCAGGTGCAAAGTACTAGGCCTCTTTTCAACTGAGATTTGCTTCTGTGAGATGGAGGTGATAATGATACCTGGCAGAGGTGGTGTGGGGCTTCAGAAATAAAACAATCAGAGCACATTTCAGAGCTTCATAAATTAATCACAGTGGTAATCACAGCTGCAAGATCCACCCCTGCTAGCTGTTAATTTAGTTCCCCAAATACAAGATGGTCTGCAGAGCCTCTGCTCTGAAACTGCGTGCAAATAACTAGAATCATTATCCCCACATGGAGGAAGGAACACAGGGACTAAGGTTGTGATCCTGATGAGACAGGAGTCTCAGTACAGGATAACTCTCTAATCTAGCCAGTCAGGACTAAGTGCTCATGGATCGTAGGGAGAAACCAGGTTTAATTCCTGGTTAATGACTGGCAGAGGGTGTTGTTTTCTCCACTTTATAGCGGTTAAATCCTTGCACTTGTCTAGTCCTAGATCTAGGTAACTTTAGCATGCAAGCCTGGGTTGCCATCAACAGGCAGAGTATTCAGTCCCAAATCAGAAATATTGTGTAACAATTCATTGCACAAGGAAAACAAAGTGCCTGTGAACAGGAGTGACAAATCACACAGAAGTATGTGCAGATGCTGCTTAGAAAGGCTTAGGAGAGAATCCTTGTCTCATAAAGAAAAGTTACTGGAAGATGGAAAATATCTATTAAAATCTAGGCCACCTCAATTTTTATTTCCCCAAAAGAGACAAAATGAGATATGTTCTTTCCATTAGTCACCTTAATCTTTGAATTCCAGAACTTTTATTTCCCTTTCCTCTATTCCAATGAATAATTAAGCATCTAGTGGAATGGGAAAGATTGAAGGAGGCTGACCTGGCACATGAGCTATGAGTCAATGGTACCTTATTTCCTAAGAAAAGTAGAAGCAATTTTTTTTCGATTCTTCTCCATTAACATCTTAATTTCCCAGTACAATTCTAAGAGAATTAGATTAATCACTCTCACCACTCTGCCAATTTTAATCAGAAACAATGACTGCCCGTGAATAATAATTTTTTTCTTTGCAGCTCCAGATGTTTGTAGAACAAACCACCACTTTCTTTGCCTACACTTAGCACCTACAAGAGTAGTTTTAACTTTTTGACTTAGCAGAGTCTTGAGACTTAGCAGAATTTAGAATTTGGAAAATAGGCCTTCTGCTTCCCTTAATTGTGAATATTTGCATTCACTTCTGCTGAAACATTTTCTCAAATAGTTTAGTCTGTGGCTGTTCTGGAGACATGATAAAACAGGCGGACAACTTCTGGATTGGGAAGTCCTGCAAAATTTATGGCTCTGGCCATGGGGACAATTCTCAGGAAGGAAGGATTTTGAAGACAGATGTGAAGATCTTGAACAGAACTATAGTAGCCAATTCAGTCTCAGAAATATCAAGGCCATTTTCACAAAACGCAATTTGAAAAGTATCAAGCATGCTGTTATACCTTCCAAACCTTTTTGCACAGGCTCTTTACCTTGGTATCATTACACAGCTGGTCTTAACTGGCTCCTACAGAGTCTGTCCAACACATATTTTCCTTCAGTACTGCTCTGCTTTTGCTTTTTTTTTTTTTTTTTTTTTTTTTTTTTTTTTTTTTTTCCATACAGCTTACGCCTGCTTTCAGCTATGCTCCACCTTCTTTTGCCAGCAGGGGAAAATGCAACTCAGGGTCAAAATTGTTGATTGCCAGACTCTTATCCTGTTATATTTCTTTCTCTATGTTTTTTTCTGTTTTCAAAAAAGTGAATTTAAAATCAAAAGATACCTATAAGTCTCTACTTGAAAAATTGCAGCATAAGAGGAGATGCATTTATAGCTAGTTTTATGCTAAGGAAGTAATTTTGTAATTCTGTTACCATTCAGCATATCTACCAAAGTATGTATGGAGTAGCACATATATCTGCCCTGTCCTTTGGAAGCAAATCCTTGTTTAATGTTCCAAACTTCTTGGAACAATATTAGTCTTGGTCATTAGGTATCATCAAGTATATTTCGTATTATCAACATAATTTTTCAATTTATGCATTCTTGGGCAGTAAGTGTACTAGAATATGATCTTGAACCTTTTCTATTTTACATTTTGTTATCTTGGATGTAAAAGAAGCAGTTCTGTTCTAACAGTAATTACTGCCAGAAACTAAATGTATTATCTTCTGGTTTGAAATTCTTCCTTTACCTTTGTATTTGAAAGCTCTGTACATTAATAAGAAAAAATCCCACGCTGTACCTTGAAGCAAGGGAATATGAATTTTAAAAACAATCATTAGATCATTATTTCTAGCTGCAAGCTTGTCATCTCCATGACCTATTGTATTAATAAAGCCCCAGAATACTAGTTGGCACTGACAGACTGAGCAATGTAATGCATGTTTTATGAACCATGTATGCAGCTTCTTCTGATTGCTACAGAGACACAAATTCATACAATTTCCTATGAAGAACCTGCTTCTCAATCATAAGCTAACACCCATTCAAATTAAAGGTTTGCCCTTCTCAGAAAGAGAATGAAGGAGTCTCACAGCTTCTAACAGTTTGATTTATTTTAACATTAAAATATTGAGAACATCAAATTTTAATATCAGTGCTGTCACTTTATTTATAAGGTAAGTACAATTCTTACACCTAAGAGCTCAAAAATTACTTCATTTTTAGAAAGAAATTTATTGCATTCTAGAGGAAGGTGTGCAATCCTTCTTTCAGAGAACTTGTGGATTATCTTCTTTCAGAAGAAGTTGAACTTGTGATTCTTATTTGGTCTTTTTTTGCATAAATAATATTTCATTTATTTCTCCTTTTACTTTTTAGCAGCAGGGAACTGAATACATCTTTACTGTCTCGCTAATAATTAGAAATTGAAAACGAATTCATGCAACAAAATAAAAATCAGCTAGAACTTAAACCCAGACTTCATCAAAGGAAAAATGCATTTTTCTCGTTATAATAATCAATACTATTTGTTCTCTTCTGTTCATGTCCCTACATTCTACCTAGGGCCTCTATGTCCATTTCTAGCACTTTTATTTGTAGACAGTAGCAATTTCTGGGCTTCAATAAGTTCCTGTGCTCCTGAGCACAGAGCTCTTCCCACAGATCAAGCTCTCTCACTAGACAAGATCATCAAAGGATAATAAGGAGCAATATTATCATTATCTTTCAACAGCTGGGAAATCGAGATTTCATTTGAGTACATTATTCATCAAGGCCTCTGTTGGGTCTTTTGTCAGTCATACAAGAGACATTATATTGGAAAGGTAGCTACAAGTCCAAGTAAATCTACTTAAATTTACTCTATAGAGGCTACTTATGTACGAGTACTGCTGGTCTAATTAGGATCTAACATTATCTTGAAGACAGAGCATGCTTTCATTTGGAAGCAGATTAACTAATTAGAGGTATTAAGCTCCTCTTGCTTTACTTACCGTTTCTGGAGACTATGTTGCTGCTAGGAAAGCTGAGAGCATACTTGTCTTTTGTAATCTGGTTAATAGGATAGCATTTGTCCAGGTCTGCAGCAGTGGTCCAATCTACTGTGTTTCTTCATAAAAATTATCAAAGCAGTAAATGAAACTTACAACTTCTCAGTTAAAAACTGGAAGAGGCAGCTGGGACCTTTGTTGTGACACAAGGTAAGCCTGAAGAAGAGCTTGTCTAGAGGGAAAAATGCCTTAAGGAAGAAAAAGGTCAGAAAGATTGTGATGTATGCAGAGAGAAAAATTAGTCAGATTTACAGTGAAAGAAACAATGGGCTTGCCAGAGCAAGGGAAGATCTCAGGATACCTGAATAAACTGAAGTGATGCAACAGGATCAGTTCAGTTCCTACACTGAGAATATGCTTATGTAAATTTTTCACTACTGTTAAATCAGACCCACTACAAAGGTGCATACCAGATATTTAAGCTTGTCTACTTTTAGTTTCTAGGGGTGGAGGTACCAGCTGGATCCAATTCTCATTCCAGAGAATAGATGGAATGGAGTATCTTGAGCCAGATCTCAAAAGCCAGTAAGATAAAAACAGCTCTATTTGTGCTGCATTTAGAACGACGACAGAGACATTTTTATAGGAATTTAGAACAGCAAAATCAGAAAAGGAAATAATCCTGTTAACCAGATAGGAAAGACTGAGGGGGAGTTAATAGCTGGCAGACACAGAGTATCTACTTTGCATCTGCAAAGAAACTGAGGTTTTGTTATATTTTCCATACTTAAAGGGCCAAATATCTGAAATTCACAGGAAGAACCAGTATCTATTATACACATACCCCTACTGCTAATGAACAGACGAATTATGTGTGTTTCTGGACACATACTGTTCAAAATTCACTGCTGGTGAATTTAAAGTCTTATGAAAGGGAATTTTGTCCATTCCCCTGCTCCAGCATTCTCTTTAATTGCAAATGCATAAGATAGGAGGAAAGCAGAAATTTCCTTTGGAATTCTCTGAACTGAGGTATGGTGTAATACAACACAGAAGTGTTAAATTTAAGAAATTTCTAAAGCAGATAACCATTTTTTTCAATTTACAAAAAATAAACAGCAGAGCAACGATCCTTTTCCAGTCATAAAGATTGCTTTGCACATTATTTAATATTTTTTCTTTTCCAGAGGCCTACTCTCCTTAAAAATCTGTTCACTTGTTTGCCTTGAAAACCATAAATTCTAGACAAATTTTTCTTTAGAAATAAATCAGGGCTGTAATTAAAAAGAACGGATACTTAGTTGTTGCTCTGATTTTTTCAACCTTCTCTTCTGTTTCACAGTTTCATGTTTTGGGCTTTTTCTCATGGTCTGGTCTGTGAACACAGCCAGTGTTATTGTAGTTTCAAGGAAAGTTTTCGTTCCTGTTCTTAGAGATAGGGACAGCTGATGGAAAGTTGTCTTAACCAATGGGATGGGGAGAGGTGTCAACCTTCTCCCCCAACCCCTGGCCTTTGTAGAAATACTATATATAGAGTCAGACTTTTAAATAAAGTTAGAGTTCTTAGTTCATGCCTTCTGATCAAAGTGTGAGTGTGTGTTTGTGTGTGTGTGATGAACTGCGTCACTTAGTATTTACCTCTTTTCTCTCACAGTGATGGATTGAGGGGTAGATAGGAAAATACATATTTGTATCTCTGTAAATAAATATAATAACGCCCAGATTATAGCTAATGATAATATTAGTAAACCATAATGTGCCTTAAAGCTAAGATATTATTCTCCAGATGTACACAGACCTCAGAAAAGAGGTCTTCACAGCATTTCAGATCTCTGTTGATGATGGCTGTGACAAAAATATAAAATATTGATTCTGAGAATGTTGCCTGTCAACATTTTCCACTTTTTCTGACCGGAGTGTTGTTCATGTATTGTTTCTGTTGCAGAGGCACTGCAGGTTCTGTGTGGACAGGCTCACTGTTTCTATGAGAGTGCAGTGTATTGCACAGTAGCCTCTACTCTGATGCTATGTACACTCATCCATATCTTCCTTCATGTTTTCCTAAAGCTTACAGTGTGCTCTTGATCTGTAGAATTCCCGAAAAAGGAATAATCCATTTCAGGAATCCTTCAGAGAAGGAGGGCTTTCAATAGAATCCTTTGATTTGCAAAATATTAGTTCACATCTTTCATTGTGCTACACATTGTTGTTGTACGGCTCTTGTATCAAGCACTGAGAAATTATTTGTTCGGTTTTACAGCAAAACATTCTAATATGTCAATGCTCCACATAGGAAGGACAGTGTAGACTGTGCATCCTTGCTGTGTAACACAGGAGTGTGGATGCACTGCTCAATCCTAAAAAAAAATTAATAGATTCCGTAGAAGTAACGTAATGAAGAAAAGCCACAGCTCTTACTACACATCTTAAGTGGTAGGTAAGGATTTCAGTTCTGCATGACATATAGGTTTCCTCCACAGACCAAAGACCACATTCTTTGTATCTGAGTGCATGGACATGAAAATCCATCTGCATAGAGACACTACAATTCAGAAAAAAAGAAAAAAATAATATGTCCTGGACAACATAGTGAAGGAAGAATTACCAAGGTGTCATGGCTGACTCATTGCTCAGACTTTACTAAGAATTAGCCTTAGATAACTTCATGATTCAAATATATCTATCTTAAAAATAGAAACCCAGGTTTAGTTTAAAGTGATTAGAAAAATGTCATGCAGTTTGGTGACAAGTCAGTCTGAATGCATTAAACACTTGTTCTGTGTTTTAACTTTTCAATACCTTAGAAGTTTTGAAGAAGAAATACGGCATTTTATAAGAATATGAGTTCACTGACACGCAAAAGGATGATGCAGTAGCTGCATGCACTATTTATGTGGGAAGGTTTTGTTGTGAATAGTGTTTGATAGGTTACATCCAGCTGTTATCTGAGGGCTGAAGCAATCAGAGAATGGAGGCAAGTACAGAAATTCACAAAGACATGAGTTACAGACAGTCTGGCAGACTTAGATTGGTGAGTACGGTTCTAACCTTAAATACTTTGCAAGACTTCATTTAGACAATGTTTGGTGCACTGAAAAGTATTTTCTAAACCACCCAAAATGCTGCTATTACTAACTATAGAAGATTTTATATTACACAGAATTTAGGCTCTGAATGGCGCATCTAGTAAAAGCAAAATGAAGCATACTCCTATTTTAAGAAAAAATGTTGACTGTCCCCTGGAAGAATTTATATGGCATCTGAAGTCCTGCTCTGCAGAATCAGAGGTATCTCCATTGTGACTGAGTGCATATTTAGGCACCTATCTTCCATTTAAAACTGTTTTTTTCACAGGTCCATGGAGATCCCAGTTGTTTAGGCTTTTCCAGACGACACTTAATGTACCATGGAAGTACTGTGCTTATCATAAGAAAACCCAGTGAAGTAAATTTAAAATATGTCTGTGAGGGGAAATACTAATGGTAGAAGTGTCTTTTGATTCGAGAACATGTGCAGAAAGTTCAAATTCACCTCAGCTGCAGGTAACTTGAATTTGTTCTTATGTTTTCCCATAGCATGCCTTTATCATTAATCTGCTGCCTCTTTCACATTTCTGTTGAATCTAGATCACCAGATCCAGGAAAAAGTGCAGCATATCTGGTCACTAAATCTGATCTTGTTTACTGTGTTTGCTTTCTAGATTAAGTATTTGCTGCACCAAGATCACTGACTGGGAAAAAGAAGCAAACAAAAAACCAAACCCAACAAAAAGCCTAATGTAACTTCAGATCTCTGGGTTACTTAGTTCTTGTTCCTGGGTTGTCCATTTCCCTGCTCCCATACCCTTGTCCTCAGTAGTAAGTAGATTACTAACTACTTTTTTCTGATAGTTTAAGTCTTCACTTTTCAATCTTTGCCTCTGGGTGATGTACTTTGATCACCCTTTCCCTTTCCTTTTTCATTATGGGACCATGTAAGAGCCCAAAGAGGCACACAGCTACAAAGGCAGACAGTAGGAGTAGAGAAATTGGAAAAGGTAGCCTCCAGTGTGAGAGTAGATGAGGTGTGTAATACAAGAAGCCAGGGCATCTTGATGCTGACATCTGTGTAACCTTGAGCAGCAGCTGCTGAGTTAGTTCACCTCCTTGTGTCCCAAGAAGGTAAATGGTCTTCATTTGGAAAGATGACCAAGGACTATTAACATCCACTTACCAAGACTTCCTTGCTCTCTCTTAGTTTATTGCTTGTGTAATGCTTTCTGCTAAGTCTTTGAAAGATGAGATTCTGGCATATGCTTCACTGAAGAGTTAAATGGTGTATAGAAGGACAAAGGAGGATTCCATAATATGGGCTATAGAATCTCCATGCACCATTACATTGCAACTGAAGCACAGGACTTACAGGATATATATCTAATTTGAGAGGCTGCCCTGTTAGCCTCTTATGCGTTTGCTCACTGTGGAGTGAAGGTATGCTACTCTATTCTACCGGAGGTATTTAGAATAAACCAAACCTTTGTGCATCTTCAAAATTCTGTCTGGCCAGAAAAAAAGGGGCATTTATCAAGCTGCTTACACCTTCTGTATCAGAGTGACCATAAAACCCTTTGAGGCCCTCACTGTGTATCTTGACATCTCTAAGTTATACTGCAATAAATAAAAGAACAAGGGTAGAAGTCTTCACTGGTAAAGTGCTTAAAGCCTGACAACTTTACAAGAAGTTGAGCAGAGCCAGCTTCTTTATTTTGACAAGGTTTTCCTCCAGGATGATCAATAAGAAAGCCACATTAAATGGTAACTCTTCCTTTCCACTTTCATGGATTTCCTCTGTCAACCTGAGAGCATTGGAAAACCCTCTCCTCAACCTGCCATTTAGCAAGTAACCTGGCAGTCAGATCTAGGCTCTTTGTCAAAGATGGTCATTGGCTTTACTCTAATATTTGTTTCGATAAAACTTGTGTTTCATAAAGTGAACCCAGTGTGTAGAATATAGGCTTTCAAAAATTTAGACTTCAGTTTTGCATTCCCATGTGTGAAGAAAGTTTAATGAGTTAGAAAACAGCTGAGCAGCTTTCCCATGTGTAGAAAGGTATTAAACAGGCCAGTCACAAATCCTTTTTTTCTTTTTCATGAACACATATTAAACAAGTTTCCAAAACTAATGGTGCAATTGTGCAATAGTTGACATATTTCTTATATCTCATGAACTAGAAGTCAGCCAGCTGACTTTTGAAGCTTTCAAAACCATTCATCTATCATTCTGGGTATTGATCGTTGTGCATTGTAGGGAGGTTTCCATCACAGAAATATAGCAGAAAACATTATTTCAATTATTTGCCCTAAGCTACACCAAACTTTTGGTATGTTGTTAGATTTCAAGGGTTGATGCATTGGTCAATCAATTAAGATGGATTACCAGCATTTCCCTTTGCAGTTCATTTCAGTTTTACCAGTGTTTGAAGACACAAACCAGAGTGAACACTAATATGATATACTTTTACAGGCTGCAAACATAAAACAATATTGCTATCTTCATTCAATTCCTCTGGAAAGGAATGGAAAATAAATGTTGCAATAAGTCTGTCACGTGTCTTGTGTTCCTTTGCTGGTGACTGAAGGACATTTTACATCTTTCACTTTTGCACTGACTCTGGCTTCTAGCTATCCCATAAACTTCCAGTTGCAAGTTGCTCTTGTCATATTGACAGAATCAGTGAGTCTTCAGTGATGGAAAGTTACTTTTGTAGCCACGCCTTGTGGGTATTGAAGTCTTCATGAAGATCTGGATAGAAAATAAAACTAAGCTAAATGGGAAACTTCGCAATAAAATTTTTGGTGCCAGTGGAAGGAGTTGGTGTCTCCCTGCTGCTGTTCACTCTTGCCCTTGGAATGGCCCACTGGGCTGGTTTGGCAGAAACATTTGTACTAGCTACCCTGTGGTGGGCTGAGCTGGGGAAGGAAGAAGGTGGCAGAAGGCCCAAAACCAAAAATGTTTGGGAAGCTGGTGGTGTCAGTTACCTGGGGTCGTTCAAGCAGTTTCACTGCTGAAGTTTTAGCCACAGCCTTAGAGTTCAGCATTTAGGTTTTCTGGCAGATCAGGTTTCAGGTTTTCCTTCAAGACACAATCAGATACATCTGGGTCAGGGCCTGGAAACAGTTCCTGTCTGGGTTGGGTTTGATTTGGCCGTAACTAAAACCACAGGAGCTCTTTCATACAACCAAGTAATTGGAAAGGAATCAGACTGAGGTTCAAATCCTGGTTTATCTTAAAGTGGTGTTATCTTTAGTATAAGCATATTTTTTGTGTTGCCTTTTGCATGTGCCCCACTGATTAAGGGGTTATACAAGAGGGAGAGTTACAAGCAGAAATGTTCTCCTGCTATTTGCAAAAAACATTTCAAAACTAAATCAGTTGCACTTGCAGTGCCAGTAGAAAAGCCAATCTGTGCACCAACATGCACAAGATAACTTTCTGTCACTGTGTATATATTTGGCAATTTACTTAAAAGAATGTGATTCAAACTATTAATTTAGTAAATACCACAGATTTCCATTGAATTAGTGAGTTGATGAGCCCGATTTAGTTAGACATTATAATTAATTGTTCCAAAAAATGCCTAAACAAAGGCGTATAATCAAATAATCAATTATCCAGTGGCTTTTAATTGAGACAGCTACTTCTATTTTTTATTTTCATCCTTTCAGAAGTTTAGGAATCCATTTTAATGATCAGAAAATTGTATCCATGTTCATGGAGATACTTTAAACAAGGACAAAATTCATGCCTGATTCAAATGTATGTCGTGGACTGACATATATAATAAAAATACTCCATTTACTCTACTTTTTAAAGTTAATGATGTGTGTATATAATAACTTAAAATCTAATATCTTCAAGTGCTAGCTATGGATTTTCCAGAACAGCTGGATACAAGATGCATGCTAATTCAGAGAGCAGCTGGACTTTCCTCCGCTGTTGTGAATAGATGGGATTTAAATGGAAGGTTGCTTCCTACTGCCAAATAAAATTTTCAAGTAGTGTGTTCTCCTGGGATGTTTTGATTGAATTAAGAGGTTTCAGCTAGTTCAGTCAGTGGGATGCAATGGGAAGCAAAAGGTTCTGTTCACCACACATTATTGGACACAATATGTAGGTCTTTTGCTCATTTTTAAGTCAGCAAATGTAAATTCCTAAAGTACTATAAGGATTGTCTAAGCTTTTAAAGTCATATCAGACATTTCCACACATTAAAAAGACATCCAAATATTGGACTGTCCCCACATACTATATTATGTATTTTTCTAACCCCAAACTAGAATGTTTTTTCAAGAAAAAAAACTCTGTATGACAAAAAGCAAGAAAAATGTTACTTATAGTGACTGAAATTGTCTGAAGGAAAATATGCTATACTTTTAAATTCTTTTATTCTCAGCTCCCATTCATGCTGCAGGACTTCACTGCCTTTATTCTTGCAGATTTCTTTATCCCCAAAGCAAGCATGACTTTATTATTCCAATTGTTACACATTTGAGTTCATGTCATTTTTTTGGACTGAAATCTTTACCATCTCTTCTTCTGTTTACTCAGCATGAATATCTGGTACATGCAGTAATTCAGTTTAGCCTTATCAGACATGGAGTTCCATGGTAACGATGGGGAATATCTTCATTAGTAATAATATTATGAATACAGAATATGACTTATGGAAGCCGTGTCTATATATTAGTGGAGCTTGTCTAGTGTTATCTGTCCTCTGCTAATTAGAATTTAGCTGACAAAGACATGGAGTAAAAAGAAGGGAGGACATTTTTGTTTTGATTATTAATTACAGTCAACTATTATAGTATCTCTATACTGGACATTGTAGCACAGAAGATATACATAAAAATCAGCTTTAAATTAATGTGCTAAGATAATAAAAGAAATTTAGCCATTGAAATATGGAACTTCATATAAGATTCCCAAAGATGATGAACTGGGAAGGCTAAGAAATGTGAAAAATTAATCTTACCAAAATTGGATAGATTCCATGGGATATACTGGCTGATTTGCTGCCACACAGTGTTATTGTTGCTCAGTCTGCTCCATACCATCACAACCTGGAGGAGAGTAAAATAAATCTTCTGTGAATTCAATTGAACTGCTTTCGTATGGTACCAATCTACAAGAAGTTTGGAAATAAATTTAGTGCAATGCATTGAAATTTTTATCACCTTCCACATAACTGAATTCACTGGGAGTATTGGGAGCTCAGCTTCTCCTGGACTAATATCAAGAACGAGCTGAATTTTCAGCGCAGATAGACTTGAATGCACAGCAAAAATATTCACTAGTGAACTGCATGTGTTCCTGCCATGTGTTTTGCATGTAGCAATGTCTACGAGGGAGTGGAAAGTATTTTGTCAGTATTTCTGTTTTATTTGACTGCACTTCTGACTGTTATGTTACAGGAGTGTGAAATTAGATGTAACTTATCTTCAGCCATGGGTAACATATCTTCAGACATGAACGAATTCCTTCATGTCAATGCTGCGTTTATACTAGGCACACTGTGCTCTTCTGTCCCATGGAGTGGAATATGTTTCACTTGTGTGTTGGGGCTCTGGCACCCCTTGATGGAAAAACGGCCACATGTCAAGGCTGCAGGTGGAAAAGGTTGCTTTCAACAGCTCTTCTTGGAGGGACAGCCACTTGGGAGACTCTTTTCTTCATATGTTCCTCATTGGGGAGCTTCATGGCTGTGCTGGGGCCTGCCAGCAGTTTCATTATCAAGATAGCCATGAAGGGGAGAAGCTGTGTGATGCACTCTGATACATGGGTGAGATGCTAGTGATGAGCAAATGTGAGGCAGAAGTCAGCTGTGGGTTTTGTTTCAATGATAGAGGCTTTCTAGACCTGAAATAGTGAACAAAAAGAGTTTCTTTCCCCCAACAGCCTAAGTAGTTGGAATTTTTTATAAGATCTGTATTATTTTTAAAGAAAATTGGAGAAAGTCTGAGTACTTGAAACTGTTTGTTACTAATGTCTTTTACTGAACTGACAGTCCTAGGTTCTGTTAAACATTTTTTGCATCGAGATACTTGATATTACTTCAGATGTAGAAGAAGCTTCTACATCTGAAGTAAGCAGAGAAAGTGGGTTTCCACTATTTATTTATCTCCGTCCTGAAGAAACAGCCACAATGGCACCAAAAGATATTCATATCCTGAATCTGGTATGATGTTTGGAAAGTACAACTTACAGACAAACTCTGAGCCACAGCCTGTGCTGCTGGTATTTATTAAAAAGTCTATGTTGAATAGTAAATGTCCAGCAAAACAAAAAGGAAAGGCTGGAAGACCTCAAGAAAAGATACATCACAGCTGGTTGATAGCATCAATTTGTAGAGATGTTCCACCATCAGGCTCTGAGGCTGCCCAGGGAAGCTGTTTCTTTTTCAAGTATCCAGAGGATCTCAATAGGGAATAAAACCAGTTGTTTCTCATCTATTCCTGGTAAAATTTTAGAATGTTTGGGCCCCTGGGTTAAATGACTCCTAGAGCTAATGCTTATAACCACTCCCTGCCCCCGGCCCCCCCTCCCCTCCCCCTTTCCTTAAACAAAATCTTTTCAGTATCTCTCAGGCTAGAATGAATTTATGCTCAGCATGAATACTATTCCCTGCCCCTTACATCAGTGGGAGCAGGAGCAGAGCTTGTTTTGGAACCAGTGGAAATATTAGCAGGGACCTTGGAATTTGTGCATAGCTTTCAATACTACAGGCAATAGCATGCAGCAGAAACACCTACTGAGCTGGTGTAGTGGGTTGATGCTGGTCCAATTCCTGACACCCACCAAAGCTGCTCGCTCACCCCCCTCTGCAAACTGGACAAAGGGAGGAAATTTAATTAAGCATTCATGAGTTAACATAAGGACCATGAGAGGTCTCACATCAAATATCATTATGGGCAAAACAGGCTCTACTTAGAGATATGAAGTGAATTTATTACTAACATTGGAGCAGAATAATAAGAAATAAAATAAGCCCTTAAAAACACCTTCCCCCTCTCCTCCCTACTTCCCAGCTTTACCGCCTACCCTGGCATCATGGGGACACAGGGAATGGGGGTTATGGTCACTTCATCTCCTGCTGTCCCTCCCATGGGAGACAGTTCTCCATGACCTTCTCCAACATGGCTCCAGCTCACATGCAGCAGCTCCCTGCAACCCACTGAATGTGAGTCCCTCCCATGGACAACAGTCCTCCCAAAACTGCTGCAGCATGGGTGACTCTTGCACGGGGTGCAGTCCTCCAAGGACAGGCTGCTCCAGCCTGGGAGCAGGGCCCCACTCTCCATAGGTCTCCCATGGGTCACAGACTCCTCCAGGCATCCACTTGCTCCTGCATGGGGCTCTTCCACAGGCTGCAGGTGGGTCTCTGCTCCCCCACTGACCTCCGTGGCTGCAGGGGCGCAGCTGCCTCACCAACCCCCCGGGCTGCAGGGGAATCTCAGCTCTGGCGCCTGGAGCACCTCCTGCCCCTCCTTCTGCACTGACCTTGGCTCCTGCAGAGCTGTTCCTATCACATGTTCTCACCCCGCTCTTCTCTGGCCACAATTAAAACTGCACAAGCCCTTTTTGTTATCCTTTCTTCCTAAACTTGTTATCACAGAGGCTTTACCACAATTTCTAATTGGCCCAGTCTTGGCCAGTGGCGCATCCATCTTCGGAGCTTCCAGGGATGGATGTGGAGCAAGCTTTTAGCAGCTTCTCACAGAAGCAGCCCCTGTAGCCCCCCTTGACTATCAAAAATCAGGCCATGCAAACCTAATACAGTTGGATATCTAGTGATTTCTTTTTTAAAAAGGCAAGCATCACTTATAAAATTAGCAGTCAGGGTATAGAAACTGAAGAAAGAGAACGTGATGGAATTTTGACTTTTCTCTGGCTCATTTGGCAAGCTTCAGTCATTAAGTCAAAATAGGTGCAGTTAATTTTGTGTATCTGATGGAGGTGGTCATTTCATGATGCTCATTCTTCCCTGTTTTTTGCTTCTTTACTTTGGAGATAGTTCATCTGTCTCTCACTGATTAGGAAAAAGATGAAAACCTTGTAGTTCAGGTATACAGTTTTGACTATTTTTATCCACTTTGCCCACATCCCTTTCAATAAGGACAAAATAAGGGATTTTACTGTCAAAATAAGGAAAAAACGGGGAAGGACAAATAGAGCAAAATTAATTAATTCAGCTTCTAGTATAAAAACCAGTGTGATGCTGATTATTTCTTAATGATTCTGCTACAGTCACTGAATGTAACATTAACAGAAAGATTTGTAGGTCTGTAAACAGTTTTGGAAACAGAAGTGATACTAGTGTTCGCCTAACATTAATTGCCATTACCAAGTGGTTAATGGTTGGAAAGGACTTGAAAGAAAATGCTAAGACACTCCTTCATTGGACTGAAGGGTCAAGGGTTACACAGACCCTCCTTCTCCAAAGATATTAGCTGGCTGTGGCTGGCAGCTCCAGGGATGCTGGAGAAGCCCTCAAAGGGATACAGACATGGCACTTGTGAACCTCAGGCTAAGTCAATGCTGCCTGTAAAGCAGAGGCCTTTGTTATCCTAAATGCATGTCCAGGACTTTTTCTGATGCAACACGGTGCATTACTATGCCTCAGATGTCTTTTGCCTGAATCTTGAACAAACAAATTCCTTATTAGGAAAAGTGGTATCGCGCAGGCTGAGCCATGTGATATATTGCAAAAATGGTTGCCAGAGCCTTTGAAATAAATGTGAAAAGAAACAGCTGACATTTTAAAACTCAATTGCAAATCTTGTAGCCCTGCAAAGCTACAAATATGCAAATCTTATTACACATGAGTGACTACATTAAGGTGATTCATGAAGATACAGGAAATTCATCCCTGTCAGCTGGGGCCAAGAAGGACAAATTGCCCAGGAACAGCCTATTATGCTTGTTCTTAGTACTTTTAAAATGACAGCTGACATTTATTTCTAAGGTGTTATAATGCACAGGGGAAGATAACATTCTCTGCTACTATTGAGCTGTGAACACCTGCGTTCAATAATCATTTGCACATCTTCTCTTTAATTCAAGAATTTAGATTCTCTTTATAAATATTTACCAATTAAGCAGCTCAAAAAAACCTAACCAGTGGGAACATATTGTTATATTTTATAGTTGTGCAAAGAGTACTGGTAGGTTAAAGGATTTATCCATAGTTTATCAAAGGTCAAAGGAAAGTGAAGTGTCAGAACCCAGGTGTTTAGCTGTATATAGGCTTCAGCCAGTCCATTTTTTACATATATATTTCCCCATGAGTGATATATTCATCAAAATGGAGAAGTCATTTTCCAGGTCAAGGCTTACATGCTCATGGATAGTTTTAATAGAGAGATGTGGCTATTTTGACCCTCTAGTCTGACCTCTTGTGGAATACAGAGGGTTTCCATGAGTAGTTCTTGCTTCACCAGGGTCTGTCATGCACTACAATATTTAAGGAAAACAAAAGCAACAATGAAAAATTACAAGTCCCTAAAAATTCAGTGATTCTTTGAAGGTTCTGTCAATGGAGAATTCACTTTACCCCTGCTAGAGTTGTGGTGCTATTTAGATCCTTACTGTTAAAGGGCAAACAGCTTTTTTTATTGAACTTCAATTTCTAAACATTATCTGCTTCTTTACTAAAAGAATTAATTTCATGGGTTTAAAATTCCTGAATGTTGTAACTGATACTGAACTTAGCTGCAATTTTTTTTTTTCCGCAAGAATATTGATAAGTATATTTTTATGTCTCTGGATATTTTTATTATATTTACAAATATCTGATCTCCTTATTAAATCATATTAAGTTCTGACATAGACTTGTTGATAGAGATGTGTTAATTTACACAGGATGGATATTTCCTTTGACTTTTGCCTATATAATTTATTGTCCTCCTGTTTATGAATCTTGAGACAAAGATTGCAGATGTTGATTCTCCTTCTCAGATTTGGATATTTTGTCATATCCTTTTAGAGTTGTCTCCCCTCAGATAAACAGTGTCAGGATTGAGTATCTCTTCAGTGAAGACATTTGAGCAGTTAATTTTCATTATTTTTATTGAAGTGTCTTTTTGTTTGTATCTTATTATTTTCCCATGAGGGCCTTAACCAGGACTCAGTGAGCAATGGGAAAAAAAAAGCTTCAATTGTAAATTATTCTGTCCTGAATTGTCTTGTGTTTCCTTCTGAGAATGTTAGAATGCAAATATTTGAGGAAAAGAGATGCTGCGAGGAGTGATTCAGGGCAAGCAAGATTTCAGTTGTGAATCTTGGAATTTAGAATTGGTATGATGGTAAGCTGCAAAAGTAATGTGCTTTAATTTCTATTCCTTCACTGGACAGTGTATGCAGCTCTTCAGCACCACGAACTAGAAATAATACCAGTGAACAAATTTGGATGTTGTTAAGGGATGTTCATGACTCACAACTGACAGTTAAGTGAAATACACATTACAGTGAAATTTTGCATTCAGTGGTACTACTTAATCTGATTCAAATTCAGATTTAAGCCCAAGTGCTGATATAGTTCCACGTAAGAAATACATCTGTGACTTTGCTCTGTTTGTTGCTAAGAACAATAGTAAACTAAAGCAGTCAAAAGTCACAGAAGAAATACTAAATTACAGGTCTTTTTCTTGTCCATACTTACTTGCTTCAGTTGTGTCTGAGTATTGCCAGTGAATATATTAAAATACAGGGGATCCAGAGCACGCCTGTGGAAGAAAGAACTGATGTAGGTTATATGCTCTTAGTGGATCGTCTAATGTCCATAAGAGTCTGGTTCAATACTATTATTCTCTTGTATTTTAATAATCATGATCACCTGGACATATGTTAGAGAGGACTGCCTATCTTTTTCTGCGCCATTATCAGGGATGAGGATCAGCACTTAGCTCTCTCATTTGATAAATTCAAAACTTTTTAAGAGGATTAATTTGTTTTTACAACACAGCTGCTTCACAGGATGAGATTATTCTTTGCATTTTTTGAGAAAGGAAATGTACTTGGTTCCATAGCTGTTGACACAGTACTGTATATGTAGCCTCATTCACACTTTTCTCTGTCCAAACTCCAAGTTCGAACATTTTCCCTTATCCTGCTTATAAAATAAAATGGCCCAGGACAAATTATTACATTAGCTGTTTTCTTGTTAGATCATAAGATTAATGGTCTTTAAAGAGCTGAGATCCTAAAATAAATGTGATTCAAAACAACAGTGACATGGACACTTCTGCTCAGGCATTCCTGCATGAATCTAATGCTTCTTCTCTGAATAGAAGAGATTGCATGGAAGTGTACAAACTGTTCTTTCAATCTTGTCCTTCGAGCTTTAATACATTTTTAATATGCAGTGGTTGTGTATGGGGTTTCTGTGCCTGCACAAGGGTTTTGCCAAGAAACTGGCTAAGTTCTATGTGAGTGATTTATGGAAGAATGTTGAACTACATCTGATTTGTCATTTTTAGCACCTCTTTGAGTTTGAAGTCAGTTTTTCAGCCAGGGGATAGGGAAGGACAAAGAGGTCAAACTTCTTATGCAGCATGCTGTTAAGGTTAGAAGACAGACACCCCCTCCAAGGTACCTTTCACTGAATAAACTTGCAGTGTTTTGCAGTCACAGCATCCAGCATGGAAGCTCAGGTCGACTTATACCCAAGTGAGGGTAGAAGACTCAAATTAATGTTTTTTTCCAATGGAGAATTCAGGAATTTTCTGCAGCATCTCCTCCAAGAGCTACACGGAACAGCCTGAAAAAAATGCAGTTAAGGTCTGTAAAGTCATATGGAGATGGAAAAGTGTTTACAAAAGCTAAATCTTTATGAAGGTTATGGCTATGTTTCATAGATAGGCCACATTAACAGGTGCAAAAGTTGAGAATGGAATTGTAAGAGCAGTAACAACAGCTCTACGTGTGTAGTGCATTTATCCAGGACATACAGAGACATCTATTACAGAGTTATTTTCCCATCTCCTTTTCCCAGTGTATTTTTAATGAAGGTTAATATTTCCAACCAAGACATTCTGGAATTCACAGAGTGGAGTTGCTCCATGAATTAGCTGATACACAAGAGAGGAGTGAAAAAATTTACTGAAAGGATGGAGTAACTTATAGTCAGAGTGATGAGCATTGAAAAGGACTATAAACATTAATGAATGGTAGGAGTTATGGATGAAGTTAAGTGGATGAGTGGAAAGTGGAAAGGGACAAGATAAATCTTAATTTCCAGGGAATTTTAATCTTCACCAAAACACTAGTTTTTTTCAGTGGCATTGGACAAATTACAGAGCTTTGTTTTTCTGTGTCCTCATTGATGAACTGGCCAAAATGAGCAATCAAATGCCTATAATGCCCTCTCTAAGGAAGGTAACAGTATCTGCTAAGTGTTTGGGGGAGACATTGGGATTGCAGTACGTACAGATGTGGGTTCTAGGGAATGTCCTCACAGCAAGCAGCCTCTGTCACTCACCATGGTGTCTGCAGAGTTAAATGCAGAAGAGGTGCTTGGCGCTGGCACTTGAGTCAAAGTCAGCACTGTTCACAACAGGACTGGGTGCTTGCACCCTGGGGGACATGATGGCCTTTCTGAGATGCCACATGGAGACTTCAGCAGAGTATTGTGGGTCAGGACGGCCCAAAATATTTCAAAGATAATCTTTGCTGGTGGATTTTTATTTAAACACATACCTGCTTGTGAAATGCAGAGGGGGAAAGTCAACCACATTCTGCTAGGGAGCCCAATAAAAATTTTCTGGCGCTAGCTCATTCTGTCTATTACTGTAACTTCCCTCTGAGCCTGTCCTTCCCTGGTGAGGGAGCATCACCCATGAGCCCTGCTGCAGCTCTAGGAACAGTGGGCAACAGAGCCTGGGGCAGCAGCACCCATTCAGAGCTTCCACCCCAGCATTGCTCTGTGCCTGACTGCTCCTGCTGGAGCCTCCCAGCAAATGGGGCTGCTCCAGGACAAGGCTCCTGCCCGATCCTGAGCCCACCCCAAGGGCTGCACACATCTGCTGCTGCAGATGGCTTTGGACCTGCCAGGGCCATGCTGAGCCCCCAGACCCCTCAGCAGAACATGGCTGGGCACTCAGGAATGGCCTCTGCAATGCCCAGGTGGCTGAGCTGGGGATGCCCAGTGGCTGGCAGACAGCACCAGCTGGGATGGAATGGGTTCTTTCAAGGAAAAACGTCTTGGACAGAGGTGAGTGTAGCGCCTAGCCTTGCTCCTTCTCCTGGGCTGCTGTAGGTAGTGTGTGCTTTTGGCTCCTGCTGGTGCATTGGGAGTTGCTGTGTAGCAGGAGGTGGATGGAGCCATTCAGCAAATCTGGTGCTCAGTCTATGACAGCTGGAGCTCTTTGGCTGCAAAGGGTGCTCCAAGATTCCTTTGGCAGTGAAAATGGGACCATCCTTGCTGGCAGAGTGATGAGAAAGTCAGGCTTTTTTAAAAAACAATTGATGAGGATTGTGTGGATAATTTGTTTGGATCCAGACCTCCAGACAGCGCTTGCATAGGAGGACTGTATCTGCTGTGCTGTGACCTCTTATGTTGCTCTTGTAAAATGCTCACAGGGTGGGGGTCATCATCTGGGCACAGCAGACCCCCTTGGGGATGGATACAGGCTCATTCTGGAAACACAATGGGTGACTGTATTTTGAAGCACATCTTTTAAAAGAGTTGTGAGCTTTTTCACAGCTCAATAAGCATATTGAGAGGCTTATTAAAATAATAACAGCACATTTGTTAATAATTAATCACTGGCATTAATAGAGAGACTTTCAGCCAAAGATGGTGAAGTTCTTTCCAAATTTCACTGACCAAAATTGCTAATAGAAAGGAATTGCCAAAATTGCCTAATCCATCATCATGTATTGCCACCCCTTACAGCTATTTAATTGTTCACCACATAGCAACAGCTCAGGAGCAATCAGATTGGTGCAGAAAGCAAGGAGTTTTCTGTATGTCCAACAAAAGGTCAAAAAGCAGTAGGTGAAGGGATGTGGATATCAGTCCAAGGTGGACTTGGTCACGTAATAGCCTCCTCACCTTTTATTTGGGTTCATTAATGAATCCCAGTTTACAAGCTGCGGCATTGTGGATTTTACATGCCACTTGAGCTGGATGGTCCCTCCTAGCACAGTGGTGCAGAAAGATGTGATGTGTTCAGAGCTACCAGTGTCATAATTTCCTGCTGAAAGTTGGCATTCACATTAATCCTGAGAATCCTTTGGATTCCTTCTGGTGTTTAAATGCATTGATCACTACGATAAAACAAAGCCTTGACCTACACCCTGAATATTTAATTTCAGCTCTGTTCCCTGATTTTATTGCCTATTTCTCATAGCCTAAATTGTCTTATAGTGATCTCTGCTGACTGTGGAACAAGACCAGATGTCTAATTTATGTACCTCAGTTAAATGCCTAAAAGATAGTTGATATGAAACCAGCCAAAATGCTTGTGTGTGTTTTATTGCATCTGTCTGCCTTAGTGAGGTTACACCTGTTTGTATCTGAATATGTCTGCAGCCTCTCCATATTAAATACAGGAAATTTATCCTCATTATGAAATCTCTCTTGAGAGTCCATTGCTAATGAAATTGCTTCATATTTATTTTTGAAGTTGTATATAAACAACTAACATTATTAGTATACAATTACCAGAGAGTAATCACAGAATTACTGTAAACATAGCCTACAAAACATACTACAAATTAATATTCATGCATTTCTTAATCTGCCATTTGGAGCAAAAGCATAAATCCAATCTAGACTTCATCACAAAGGAATAATATCACCAGGGGAAACTGGGTTATTTTGTACTTTAGAGTAATTAAAGGGAAAAGTCCTGTGACTCTTTTCACAGCTCTGGGGGTACAACTGCTGTGGCTGCTGATGCACAATGTGGCAACACATTGTGTCAGTGATAAGGAAGAAAAGAAAAGCAGTATTTCGACATGCCTCTATGCAGAGATATTGCAGCATTCAATCAAATGTTTGCAGCTGACTCCAACAATGTTGTTTGACAGCCTGGTATTTGCAGGAAGTCTAAGGTTAAGGATAGCTAAAGGAATATATTTGAATTCTGCCATTATCAAACAAACATAGGTCCTTTGTTGTCTAAAGGAGAAAGAAATAAGTGAACTGGTAGAACCAGTAGCTCAGAAATCCATTTTATGCAGCTCATTCATGTTTGCTCTGCTTAGATTATGTTTTTACACATTATTCACACAACTGGAAATAGACAAGTACTGTAAAATAATGGGAATGATTAAAGAGTGGTGAAGTACTTTCTATTTCATGAATATGATGTTTGGGGGTGACTTTTAATGACTCATTTTTAGATGTCCAGAATGGGCTAAATGACCATAAGTATAGAGTTAACAGAAGATGTAAAGATGTAACTCTTCCATAACCTAGAAGTAGAAAACTGAAAATTTAGAATTCAAATTGAGATGAAAGAAACCAGGAGTCATTTTTGAAAATTTAACTTTTACATAGTCAACTAGAAAGAGTGGCAAAGCAGATTTTTGTGATGCTACTAAAATTTTTGAGAGTTTAGAAGAAACAGGAGGAGAAAACTGTGATCATTCTTCTGCTTTTTAAAATGACATTGCTCTAAGTGTCATCATCACTCTTATGTGCCCATGTCTGTAGAGGTTTAAGTATTTAAATATTTAAGGAAAGCCGTGGTGGATGACAAGCTATTCAGGACCAAAGGTATTTCAGGAACAAAAGTTTGGTTTCCACAAGACTACGATCGTAAGGACTCACTGGCTAGGGAGGCCTGAGCATGCAGTTATGTGGTGGTAGGACCACAAGATGTGCTGACACAAGTGACCGCGAGGCACCATGTTCCCGAGCTACCTGGTCATTGTGGGGTGCACACACTCTTGTACTTCCAGCTCCTACATTTATCTCTCTTATAGACATGAAACAAAATGTGGTGTTGAACAGATGCTAAGAAGCTGTGCATATGTTGTTTTGTTTCTCTTTTACTTGCTTTATCATTGCATTGTTTCTCATAATACACTGGACACAGGACCATATGTTGCCTTGTGGTCTGGGAATGTGTTTGAAAGAATAAGTGTCATTCTAACAGAAATTCCAACAAAATTAAATGCAATCATGACAAAGCCCTTTTTTCTTCCTGCCTGCAAAAGACAGCATTCTTCCATTTCTTATTACTTCTGCCTGTCTCTTAATCTATGCCCCACAAATGAGGCAGAACCTTCCCACTGAATAACGTCTCCTTACATAGATAAGGCTTGTAGTAAGGAACATTTTAATAGAGTTCCAATCTAAAGAGAAAAAAATAGAGATTAAGTGAGTAAGACTAATGCATATTTTCCAAACACATTTTAAATGAGAATACTATAATGAAGCAGAATGATGCTGCATATAAGATAGTAAGAAGTGGAAGGCATTTTTAGCTACTGAGAGTTGTACAAGGGGTAGGTTCTTGCTGCAGTAATTGTGAGGGGGCAAAAAGAAAGGAGGTCTGACCAAAAAACTTACCAAGGTCACAGAAACCATGATGGACCACATTTCTGAAATGTCCAGTGAAAGGGTGAAATTGTTCAACAGGGAGTCTGAGGCATTAAGGAGAAGAAGGACAGAATATTGGCTTATAATGCTAATAAAAATTGATATGTGGCTTTTCATTAACTTTGTTTCTTTATGCAAATCCTTTGGGGATACTTTATGCTTGATGATATAGAATTTTATCTTTTCTGTCTCTAAAGATATGGTCACAAAGGTTCTATAGCTTATGTAGCAGAGATAGTTTAAATGTGAATTCTGGAAAACAGATAATGCAAGAAAGACAAAAACCTTGAGAGTAATGGAATACAACAACCAGCTGACAAAGTTTAATGAGAAATGTTTCTTTTGAAACATAGCATGGTAAAAAGAAAGCAGACAGTAAGAGAGGAAAATTTTATGAAAGGATGTTATTTTTATAAAGCTGGTCATAGTGCAAGAGTTGAGGAGAGTGGGTATGTTTAGAAAGTCCTTCTAATCTGCTGTGGAACCTCTGCACTGCATGTGGCAACAATCAAGGTTTTTCCTCCAGGACATAGACTGCAATTCGTGTACTAACTTCTTGCTGGACTGAAGATTTAGTTTGATACTTATTTCCTGTCTGCATCTGAAAAAAAAAAAAAAGCGGGGTCAGTTAGTTCTGGGTACTTGAGGAAGGATAAAAATGATAACTGAAATATTTAAATTTTAATCCCCTGATGGAAAACGTGTAGATCTATATATAGAAGAAGAACAAGAAGAGGACTAAATCTAGGTGTAACAGGGTAACACTGAGAAAAGAAATCTAAGGAAATTGCCTACCTTATTCTTGATTGTTCTGTTGTTCTTGCTATATTTATGTTCTATGTATTTGTTCCATTGAATAAGGAGGAATGTTGAAAAAATATTTGGGTTTTTTTTCCCTTCAGATTTAAAAGGGCACGTGATGATGTATCTTCTGGACACAAAAGTTACAAAACTTCGGAATCTTTACTAAAACTGTTAGGAAGATACAGCTATCTGACAGCTCTGACACTGCAGGTAGACTGCAGTTTTTTTCCCTTTTATTTCTTGGTAAGGCTATTAGAAAAGTTGACCAGTTGGTGCAAATCCATGTTATATATGCTGATGATTTCATTGCAAATGTAGTGCAATAGATGTCTGAGATTTGATGGAGACAGGAAACAAATGGGATTTAGTGAAGTGAATGAAGATAAATTGCTCATGGTTTTAAGTCAGCAGAAATGGTCTGGATGAGTATACCCAGAAGCTGACAATCACAAATATCAAAAGACCAGAGAAAAGAGTGGCAATGAGGGGGGGATAAGGACTTAACCATAAAATGCAAATATATATAAAGGGTAACAGTAAAGGTAGTTTTTTTAACCCATATTCAGAGGATAGGTTCAGAATTTAGGACCGTGGGAAGCAAACAAGCTACATTTCTCAGAAGAGATCTCATTCTGATGGTGTTTGACCTGTCACCAAACATTGAGAAAATGAAGACATAAACATCTCTGAGGAAATTGCTGCTGGAGGGGGGGAATGTTGTATTGTTACAATGACTGTGCCCCAACACCTATATTGTTTCAAAAACTGGATCAAGTGGATTAGTGTCCCCTTAAAATAAAATGAGGTACTTACAGAGGGAATCGCTACCCTGTGACAGAGGGCAGCAGTATCTGGCTCTAAGGAAATGTTAGGAGAAAGAAGCTTTTGTGGAGAATATAAAACTTGTTATGAGAGATACCAGAGCCTCAGCTAGATGGGAGCACATATCATAATGATATGTGCTAAAAGGGTGATTGAGTGTGATTTAGAGACATTTTCTTCCTAAATTTCTGTGGTCGTGTGACAGAGCTTTGTTTCTTGATTTATAGCCTTTCATTTGTAACCCTCACTTTCAGAAAGCATGGGATTTCAGTATTTCTGTCCCTTGTTCACTGGTTGCATGGAAAGTAACAGCAGAAGATGGCAGCAGAGATTGCTGACTCCATCTCATTTCTTTATACGTGCAGCAGAGTATGGATGCTTGGTGAAAGAGCACAGGGTGAACTTTTCTTAAAAAATATACTGATTTAGTTCTGGGAAGATAAATTCCTTGACTCTAAGAACACATTTATCAGTTCATTTTTTTTTATGGAAATAATGTGGGAGTTATGAAAGAAAAAACATACTCTTTGTATCTTTCCATATGTCTTAATGGAAACACTTGCAAGCAGATGAAATAGTCCTTGCAAAACATCAGGGACACATTCACTTTACATCGTCCTCCTGCCTTAGCAATAACTCATCAAAAGCAGGCGCCCTTCATTCTGTGTAAAAATAAAATTGATTGAATATTATAAAGAAGTGCTGAAAAATTTCATAAAAAGGTGCTTATATTTCAACAGATGACTCAAAGAACAAATAAGACCAAAACAATTATTCCTCTAATAGCAAGCCATTGTAAAGATCTGCCTGTAGGTTATCTCGACCCTCTGATCACAGGCAGTGCATGTAGGTGTAAGCTTAAACATGTAGAAAGAGTAATATACTCTAGTAGACCAGCTGATATAGTTGTAAACCAAAGACTTTTGGATACTCAACCTCCTTCTCATATCACAGAGAGTCACACACCCACAGACGCTCTCTGTGCTATCTGGCTAATCCAGCCTCAGGGAAAGCCAGAGCATCATTCCTCAGAGGCAGGGGAATACCAGGATGGGTATATTTATAAAGGATGGAGAAGCAGTGCCACTGCTGCCTTGCTGCCTAGAGTGTATTTGAAGCAGCTGTCTCTGCTCCTACTCTGGCTGCTGCACATTAATGTTTTTGTATTTTTTTTTTGCCTGTGCATAAGGAAGCTTGCTTCTGCTGCTTTTCTAATAGCTATACGAGAGTCAAGATGCTCTTGGGTGTTTTTTGTTTTTTTTTTTTTTTTAATCCAGCATCTCTGCTTCTGTGCTGAATATTAGCTGTTTGTCAAACTGTATAACTGAGGCTGACAGACAACTTAATTGCTTAAGTAAAGAGAGAAGCATGACTCAGGTCTGCATATTTAAGCCCTCATTAGTCTTCAGAACCTTTCAAATCAAAAGAAAAAGAAAATCAGAGGGTGCATAATATACTCCCTGGAGGTAACATTTTTAGAGCATCCTTTAATTCTGACAGAAATTTTCCATGATGTCTGTTGAAGCACGTTTGCTGTCTTTCTTCCCAGTTGTAAATGACTGCCACTTGTCAAATGGGAGAATAGCTCCACAGTATTATATTTTCTGTCTCTCATACATATATCTACTTATTTTTCTGGTGAGTATAAATCAGCTGTTTTACTCTGGAATTTTCCTTATAATCTTGGAGATCAAAACGTTCATGACTACTATATTAACCAGAATAAGTTTCTGAAGGAGTAAATTCAAGTGTGGACAAAATATCTGAACTTAATGTTGCTTTATTATTTAGGCTGAAGTCAGAATATGTATTCTTCATAATATACATATTTATTCCTTGCATTTTCCCTCCTTTATCATGAAAAATGGAAAAAAAATTTTGAAATGTACTCCAGAATGCAATCTGGTAAACTCTGATGGCTTACAGTATAAGGAATGCAGATTACAGATGGCAGTGTATAGGGAATTATCCTTTCTGCCACAGAATGCAGTGTTGCAACACAAGGAAGCCATAATTGGTAACGTCTTTCTTACATCCTTTAAACATTTGTGAGTTTATATTTCTAGTGATTCTTTCTGAAAGATTGGTAGTTTAGGTTCAGGTTGTATCAGGGTGTTGAAATGATGGATGGGCTTTCCAGAACATGCAAAATATTTTGTATGGATGTTGTGACATTCAGAAGGTAGAGGTGGGAATACTGGTCCTACCCTGAAACTGAGAAAATTTGTGATGTTTTTTCCATTTCCTGGAGCTTCCCTTCATAGTTGATTTAATAAATTTGTCTTTTGGATGTAACGTGTATAAAAGTTCTGATGATGAACTGCTATATTGTTTCTATACAAATCTTGTTTCCTGTGGTTGCAGGCATCACTGGTCCTTGTCTAGCTGCAAAGGTCTTTCAGGATCAGTGTTTCAATATGATTGTGCCATATTTAACTTTTAAAAATATGAAAACAGCCACAGGGAAAGCCTTTTTATATCCTAATGTATACCCATCTCAACTAGCTCTTGATGTTGTCTTGATTTTTCATTGGCAAAAAATTCAATGCAGTAGTAGCTTCTTTTGAAGATGCAGACCTCAAGTTTTTTGCCTGCATAATTATTCTTGTGAGGATAAAACTAGCTGGTCTTAGAACAAAAGAAAATGATATGTAAAACTAAAAAAAAGAATGGAAAATAATAAAGAGGCCTAGACCTAACCTCAGGATTGTTAGATTAGACTGGGAAAACAATTATTCCCAATGAGAAACTATTACCTAGTGTCTTAGCAGCTATTCATATCATGTAGTTGTAATGGATTTAAGCACCAGACCCACAATTGTATAAAACAAGATATATATACTGTGATTTTTTTCCCTTCTATTTTTTTCTCCGAAAGTTTGAAATGTTTATTGGGCTTCACTGATGGAAGTTATACAGGCATCACTGAAATGGATGGAAAGAAGGGCCTAGTATTCAGCTGAAACATAGATATTGTTTTTATTTTAGTTTTCCATTTCTTGGTTCCAATTTTACCAATCAATAAATTTTTTATTTGAGGTTGAACAAAAAATATGTAAAACACCAGTATTGAATTGAATATTTTAAGTTACTCTTTTAAAAATGAATCTTTTTTGGTTTTCCCTCATTTAAGATATTATTGTTAACATAATGTCTAGTATTTCACAGAAGGATTTGATTCAATAATCTGCCATTTTCTTTGTATTATATCTTGTAATTTTTTGGGGAGAAGTCCAAATTCTTAGAGTTCTTTTTTCATGACTTTTTAAATTCTTATATTCTTCATCACTGTAAGTTCTCTTATGACATTGAGAGACAGTCTTTCAAAAATGTGTCTTAATTTTTAAAGTATTCCACTAAAAGCTGGGCTAGAATGAATTGAAATCTGGGAGGGGAGTTTCCCTGGTGACCTTGATTGTCTATGCTTCACTTTTTGAGGTAGAGAGAGAGGGAAAATGACACCTTCATAAATCTCTTTGCAGTGAGTCACAGTAAAATGTTCTGCACTATGAATTGGTTGCTTGGGTTTTTAACTAACTGAGAAATAAAAGAATCATTAAATGACTTTCATAAAGAAGTCGACAAGAAAAGCACTTAAATACTGTGTTATGTCCCTTTCTGAGCATCTATGCATATAGCACCTAACATAACTATATGTTGAAATGGTGTGCTAAATAATATATACATTTTATCTCCTTCTGGTTGCTGTAGAAACTGAAACAGGTTCAGAAACTGAACTCCTCAATTTGTCTGAAATCACTCAGAGAACTAATATTAGAAATATGACAGTCTGGGAGTTGCCAATCCCAGAATTACTCCCTACATCACATTACAAATGTGATGCAGTTCAGAAATTTAATGCTGATATGACTTTGTCAGAGCAAGTACAGAAAAAAGAAAATTTTTGAAATTTAAAATACCTGTAGTATCTCAGAAATTGGCAGATAACAATGTGGGAAAAACACTAAGCATATGGTAAATTCAAAATAGAGATAAAGATGAAAATGTTATGATGTTCATAAGAGGTAAATAAAAGCTTTCTTATGATAAATGGATGATTATTCAAAAAAAAAAAAATAAGGTTAGAAAACTCCATAACAGTGTGTAGAATTGGAAAAATGTATGTGAACAATTATGCAGACAGATACAGGGCTCCTGTTGATTTTCTTTTTTATATGGAAATCTATATACATCAGCAATAGGAGTTACAGAAATGGAGTCGATGACATCTGACTTCCCTTTCTCATTCTAGTTCTGAGTCTGGTTTTCTAGCTCTGAGAAACCCCCCAGCTTGTCTTTGTGAGTTGTGATCCATTTTACGCATCTTTAAACTTTTTCTGGGAGAAGCTTCGTGTAAATGGTCTCATTGCATGCAGGAAGTGGGAAAAGATCTCACGTCTTTGCTTCTTGCACGTTTATTCTGCAGTAGAGGACCTTGGCAGCAGCCACATGTCTCTGTTGGCCATGTTCCCTAGCCAGTGAGATTGGCAGCATGGCTGTGCGGCGCTGCTCAACGTGCCAGTGAATTTACCAATGTAAAATGGAGGATCAGTGCCAGTACATGTAGGTCGATCTGCTGTGTTCTGACATTAAGAACTCAAATGGCTCCTACAGGACACCTTTACATACTTTTTCTTCTAAATTTGAATTTCTTCCGTGTTACAAATGATATATTCCTTTCATGTATCTTGGTATATAATGTCATATTCAGTCTGATCAGACTAAATCTACACTAACAGCTCTTCTGGACACTTAATAATTTCTATCTATGAATATAAGAGTTTTCTGTGTCCTGCAGGGAAGGAAGAAAAGAAGGAACTGGAAGCATCTAGGCATCCTGTTTATTTGCATCTCCTGGGTGAATAAACTCAGTTAACAGTGAGTAAAGTAAAGGCTGTAGATATGATGGAAAAAGAATTATTTTACAGCCCATCTGTTCTGAATTTTCTGGGTATTTCCAAAGTATGATAATCTCTTGAATGATGTTAATGATTTTTTTTAACTAATACTGAAATACAGCATCTGCATTCTGCAGGTCTATATTAATATTAATTTTTATGTATATAATTTCAGATTACATAGAGTGATTATATGCTATATAGGACTTGGAACAGAGAAGCATCTTTATATTCTCACATAGTCTGCAAGTACATAGAATATATTTATCTATTTTTCTCCTTAGCTTTTTTTTTTTTCCTAAAAATCAGGAATTCAATATTATTCAGTGGAATAACTGTAGAGGAGAGAACACGCTTCAGGCTCCTAAGGTGAAAGAAAAAGATTCTGTGAAAAATACTAGATTATTACTAAAACCGACCAGCAGCTTTGCATTTAAGTGTTGTTGAGAAGGAGTTGTCTTAATTAATTTGGTGAGAGCTGGTTCCTTTCTGGGACATATGGATTTCTTATGCAGTATGTCTCAATACATCTTCCTATGAGTCATGATTAGATGGACTATAAGGAAACTGAGACACTGGTACTTAGGTATCCCTCCAACAAAAATTTCAGCCCATCTGTCTGGTGTTGACATTTGAGGTTGAAAAGGCAGTATAAGTGTTTAAAGATTAATCTCCCTAATGGTTCAGTTAATCTTCCCAAAACCTAAAGGGATTTGACTGACAACTCCATGAATTTCCTCCTCAAGTGTGCATTTATAAGAACAAAGGGATAAGTAGAAAAAAAATCTATATCCTAAACTCAGAGGTGCTTTAATGGGGTTAGAAATATTAGGCCCTTTGTCATTCAATTCTTGTAGATTCTCAGCCTACTCTGTACCATCAGGTTCCTCTACAAACTACATGACATCCCTCATTTCGTGGGCTAGAGAAGTCAAGTTTTTATTCTTTAAAAATGGTAGCAAAGGCAATTTATTAAGAGGCTTCCTAATGTGGTACAATATATGTAAGACATTTAAGACAATGCATAAAAATCAGTGAATCATTTTGATCTCTACAGTCAAATTGTTGTTCACTGCTAGGCAAATATAAATCTGGAAATTAATAGTTTCTGTGGAGCTGTCCTAGAGTGACTTTATGATGCCTGTATCCCCAATTGTCTGTATATTGTGTTCNCTTTTTTTTTCCTTCTTTTTTGTTAAATAAATAACTTTTTCCAATTTTCATCCAAGAAGGTTTTTTCCGGACCAGTTGTAGGGGAGGGGCCATTTAAGTTTGTTAATTTTCAGAGGAACCCCATTTGGGAGGTTTCCTCCCCAAATTTACCCTAAACCAGGACAGGAGCACATCTCTGGCTAGGAATATCTGGGAATTCAGAAAAAAAGGAAGAGACTACTGTAGCAGATAACAGAGATTTTATTCAATCTAATCTAGAAAAACTTGACCAGTCATCTAAAGAAAATAGGGGTTAGTTTTGTGCTATTGATAACGTCTTGGAGATAAGAGTCTGTTTTTTTCAATCTGTTTAATCTGGGTGCTTCTTCCTTTGCCAGTTTGGCAAAACATGAAAAGCCTGAAGTAAAAGAAATCAGACCAAACATATAGAAAAATCGTGTCAGATTGTACAGACTTTCATAAATTTTGCTTAAGCTGGTTCTAACAACAGAGTGCCAAATATTACAAGTAAATTGTTGCAACTGCTTTGTTTTTCCTTTTTATGGCTCAGGGTTACGAGCTGCTGGAAAGTCTATGTAGATGTCTCCTGATTTGGACAGCTAAGTACTAAGTAGCTAAATCATCTATCTCTTGTGCTTTGGTGTTCTTATGATTTGAAAAATAATTTGTGTGCTTCTAAATGCTTCTTCAAGATGCACAACTGAATATACAGAAAAGAAAAAGAAGTTTCCTGGTATTTCTTCACATGAATGCCACTATGATTGATTTCAGAAGAAAGGAAATTGTTTCCTTTGAGAAGTAAATTACAATTTTCTTGTATTTCATGCCTTCCTGCCTTGCATGTGAAGAACAACCAGATTTCTTCCTGCATTTTAATGCTTAAAAATTTAAGATATCTCTGGATAAACTGTTCTGTGACCAAGAAGATTTGAGCTGGGTCAGATAGATTAGACTCAAGCTGACATTTATAAATGATGTTATCTGTTGACTCCAGCTATAGAGCACATATAAAACAGAAATATTTTGGAACAGGGTAAGAATTCTTTGCTGCAATGAAGGTTTAACCTTGTTCAGAGGCTGATTAAGTTTAAGCCAACCAAACAGTTGCTCCAATTTACTGTTTTATTCAGTATTATGATAAGATATAATTACTTTGAGGGAAATCATCATCTCAGTACAGGAGAAATGGTTTAGTTTATTTAAAACGGGTGAGAAACAGAGGTGTCTGCAATCTCAGGAGAACAAATGTTGTCAACAGATATGCATTAAAGACCCAGAGTACTGGATTCATTTCAGCTAGTCATTGTTCCACATATGATGACGTTATACTTTGAAAAGATAGAAAATAATGGAGGATACACTAATGAGCCTGGCTTGCCTGAGCAGAGCAGAATAGAGAAAGAAAATATGACCTCAAAACTGTACCATCTCGATGCTGGACAGTGATGAGACAAATGCCAAGCAATTGATTTAGAATATTCTGATGTAAACTGAAGTCCACTTGAAAAAGGAAAGCTCAGAAGGTTGTATTTCAGAAGGCGGTTTGGGCTGGAATTGCTTAGCATGGTCTGAATGCTAGAAGGAAAGTGATTAAATAAATATCTTAAGATTACATATTAGGTACAGGATATAGCTGTAGAAATGAGAAGGCTGAAGGATTGAAATAGTCAGATATGGCTGGTCCTGCCTTGGGCCACTGCTGTAGGGTGTGTACTAGATGACCTCTTTCTATGATCACCTTTCCTCTTTTGACTATGTTGCCCCTTCTCTGACAAAGGATTTAAAAGTCAAAGCTGGCTGAGGCAGGAGTTTTGATAAGATCAGAGCCAAAGAGGCAGCTGAGACATATCCCTTTTCCAGGGAAGGGACCTTCTGGATCTGAACTTAGCATAGGTGAGAGGAGCAAGAACCCATAGGACAAATGGAGAATGACCACTTTCAAAACTTCTCCTGCTGCTCTGGTCACCCTTGTGCTGTGACGGGGCAGTGGGAAATGAAAGGGTTGAAGCCAAAGAAGAACACCTATTAGCTTAAGCACAGGAAAACCAGGCATGGAAATCAAGTGATTTTTAAATCTTTGATCCCATATGATCTCCACACTGAATCTCTCCTCAACAGACCTTCTGAGGACTGTAAATGACTCCATGTTTAACATTAGAAAATTCTAGCATAGTCATGCTGTTGCATCAGTGACAGACATAAATTGTCAGTCCTTCACCGAACTAGAACAAGTGCAGATTGCCGTTTTAGTATAAACTTGGAATAATTGCAGGTGTAATTGGCCTTTGCTGTTAAAACTAGTAAACCTATAGTCACAAAGGGAATTATGGGAGTTTAAACAAAACAAAATAGTAATGGCCTCAACAAGACTCCCATCTCCCTTAATTTTGTTGTTGATTTTGTGACACTTGGAACTACATCATGGTATTGGCATGAGAATTTCAGCCTCTGTTCAGAACAAATAAAATTCCAGCTTCTGTGGACAAGCAAACAGTTTAAAACATGATGTTATGGGAATGTAGAAGATAGCCTCAGGGGCTCTTTGAATTTACTGATGGCAGTTGCTGCTTTGTTAGCTTTCATTTTGAAGCATTTTGAGTCCTTCTCCTCATCCCCATTGCTATATTTCCAAGTTAAAGACTAAGAGATCAGAAAGAAACCACCCTCTCCATATTTTTTTTCTTTTTGGAAATATGATTTTCAGGATTTTTATGATCTGGCTCATTCTAAATCCTACTTCATTTTGCATGTTATTTAAAGCACAGTCTCTCCATTAGATCATAAAATTTCAGCATTCTCAGAAGGTGGTTCAATATTGATTTAAAGGTGAAATCAGTCTGCAGAGATACCTTTTTTTTCCTCCTTTGAATATCTTCTTGTCATTATGCCACAATAACCTGCTTCCTTGAAAATTTTAAAAGCGGTTGAGTCCGGTGCAACTGCACCTTTGAACATCACCCAAGCAGACGTATCTTTATATATGTCTTTTTCTATTTCTCACGTTTATTTTCATTTTTTTTGAGAAAGACTTGAGGGCAACCATATGAAAAAAACCTAAGTTGTTGAATGTTTTTGCTGCTGTTTCAAAAATGATAGAATCACAGAATCATAGAATGGTTTGGGCTGGAAAGGACTCTAAAGATCATATAGTTCCAACCCCGCTGCCATGAGCAGGGACTTCTTCCACCAGACTAGGTTGCTCAAAGCCCCATCCAGCCTGGCCTTGAACACTGCCAGGGATGGGGCATCCACAATCTAATCAGGCAATTTATTTCAGTGCCTCAGCCCTGCGACAATAAAGAATTTCTTCCATATATCTAATCTCAACCTTCCCTCTTTCTGTTTGAATCCATTCTCCCTTGTCCTATCACTACATGATCTTGTAAATAGTCTCTCTCCATTTTGCTTTACAGCTTCTTCTTTAAAAGATACACTCAACCATTGGTTTCTAATTTTTGCAGGTAGATATACTATTGAAATTCCACTAAGGAAAAGAGAAATCCATTAAGCAAGACAAAATGGAGTATGTGGCTGCAGAATCCAGTGACAATTATCCTGTCTTTTTGAGAACTGATCTTGCAGTTAACTGCAATTAAGGTTTCTATATGGTAGCTAGGTACTCTCTCAGTAAAGATGAAATGATGTTTTTGAAGTAAAGATCAGAGAACAGAAAGGATACTCATGGTAGTTTTAGAGACAGGTGGGCATTCATGTAAGTTGTGAAGAGAAGCAGCTGAAAAGTATTGTAAGAATTGTGCAGTGGAATAATCTGAAAGACTTCTGCAAATGTTTCAAATTGTTGTCCTTTCATTTTAATGCTGTGGATGGAAAGGTGATATAACTGACAACAGTACAGAGGTTCAGGATCAGTGTGCAGAAGCATGACAGTACTGCACATTTGTTTGGGTTTTTGTAATTTTTTTAGGAGGTCCAGTTTTCATTTCTGAACAGAGGTTTTGTTAGAGCCTGTCTAGAATCAGAGGTAAATTTTTAATGAAAAATCATTTATATTATGGTTGCAAGAGAAGTATCTAATAAGAAAAATATTCTAGAATATTTCGCCTGGATGAAATGAGTACTTTTTGTCTGCTTTTCTAAATGGTGTGCATAGATCCCAAAGAAACTAAGTGTTATATCTCAGTGAGCTAATTCATACATAGTATTGTTTCCTAGTGCCAACAGACTTTCCAGGTATGTTCTATTCCTCTGTCAGGAGGGATCTGTGCTAAAGAAGACATTTAGCTGCTACAGGTTCTTTCTTCTAAAGGTTTTTCTTTAAAGTTGGAGCTGTGGTATCCTCATTTAGTTTGGTGCAGCTTTCTAAGCAGTGCAGTGGCCAAAATATTTCAATGCTCAAAGCTAAGAAATGGCTTGTGGTTAGTTACTGCTGAACTTAAAACTTCTCTATGTCTTTGATAATGGTCTCTGACAAAAAAGGAAGCAGAAAGGAGTTGGTGTTGGCTGAGGCAGCTGGGCCGGCTCTGGCTGAGCTGGCTGATCTTGATCTGTTGGAGCACACAAGAAGCTCTGCTGTCCTTGGAGAAGAGCCCTGTATGACTTCCTTTGTAATGGCATTTGTGAGGCTTTGCTTTAGCTGTTTGTCTCATATTTAAAGTAAATATCTAATGCTCATATCAAGTTTGAACGGAGGAAGGAAAAACATTCAAACAGACTTTTTGTATTCATATCAGAAGTCAGTGGGTCATTCTGTAACACTGTTGCAGGATTTCTACAAGACTGTGTGTGTTGTGACATATGTAACTCATATTGGGGTTAAAAGATTTTAATCTCACATATAACTAGTAAAACAGTGTCACCCTGATTTTTCAGCCTTCTGTGTGTCTCACAGTTCATAGTTCTTAAGGTTTTTCTCACACATGGGTGTTATAAATAGAAGCAATGTTTTTGTTAGTTCCAGGTAGTTTACATTCTGGTTTTTAGAGCTATGGACAGCTGATGGACAGTTGTCTTGACCAATGGGATGGGGAGAGATGTCAACCTTCTCCCCCAATCCCTGGCCTTTGTAGAAACACAATATAATGGAGTCAGATTTTCATAATAAAGAGTTCATGCCTCTTACCAGAGTGAGTGTGTGTGTGTGTGCGTGTGTGTCTGTGTCTGTGTGTGTCTGTGTCTGTCCAACAACAACAAGATAGTAAATTTTCTAACTCTGATGGAACTGAGAAGATGTAAAAGATCCCCTTGTCAAACGGAAAGTGCATGATCATATGCACTACTGAGAGGTAAGTTAAAAAACATACTTAAGCACAAGTATATAAAGCATATGTCTAATATTTGACTGTTTAGAAAAAAAAAATTTAGAAAAAAAAAATTCCAAAGGTTCTGGTGGTGACCTCATTGCCTGAAAATCTATGGAATTTACTTAAAGGCACTTTGCCTTCAGTGATGGAACTTTTTATTTATGTGCATATGTGTGTGTGAAACCTATACATATTTTGATGATATAAATAATATAGAAATGCTTATATAACTAAAATAAAGTGCAAGTGGTAGAAGTATAAGAACAGAAACACATCTGTAGCCACAGAGCCTGTGTAAGTTATTTCTATATGCATGTAACTATGATTTGAGAGACTTTCAAGCTTACCCTGAGCTCTCAAATATCTGTTCCTTCATTTTCAGGTGCTCTGGATCTGTAAATAGCACTGCTTATGAGTAACAGGTCTCTGCAAGTTATCTATGCATCTGTGATAAGCAAAGCTGCTTCACAGAAATGTAGCTATGATATTGGCACAGTGCTATGAGCAGTGTAGACAAGAAAAAAATACAACCTGCTACAAAGAGGCCTTCTCCCTGGTGACATAGATATCTGACACCATGGAATAATTTTTCTTCTTCTAAAAGAAAAACAAGACCAAGAGGAAGAATGAATTTTCATTCTACTAACACAGTGCAGTGAAATGTTTTATTTCTAGAGTCTCTTTTGGCAAAGGACATCCTGGCAGAATAACCGAGTGAACTGAGTGAGTGCTTAAATCCCTAGAAAAATAACATATCTGTAATGAGAAATTCTGACTGCAGAAATGCTCACTCACTACATTAAGATGAGAATGTGATTGAACCAAGGGCTAGATGGCATGAAAACATGCATGCACTTTGTGTTAACCTTTTATGAAGGACAGATGATAAGCCCTTTACCCTACTGCCAGACTGAAGAGAATTTCAATGTCTCCACTGGTTCCACTCTAACTAAATGTGGATATTATGTAAACTGCAACCCAAACTCTTTTATGAATTCAGAAAATGCTAGCTTCATTTTTCTTGTCAGGCTACAAAACTAGACCATGACAGATGACTTTGAGCATTTGCTGATCATTCATCTACAAAACATAGTAGTTGGATTCTTTCACTTACGGCTGTTTGCCGAAACAGAAGTTAATTAATTGAAGCATTGGTGCTCAGCAAATTATTTTTATTTTTCCCCCTTTAGCCAGATTTCATTGGAACCTGAGCAAAATCTTTAATAATGTGGTATATATGAAAGATCAAAGACACCATTTCTTATTGAAAGCGTGCATTTATCTAGCCTTAATGTAAGAATAATTACACTGGCTACTTGTAACCACACAAATATAATGTAACTCAATCAAGAATGCAATCAACTGGTATGCTGCTATTCACGAGGCACCTAAATACTTCAAATTTATCATATTCCCTAGAATCAAATGTAGGAGACACAGCTATGCAGAGCTAGTGCAAAATTCAATTTGTACTATTCTGCCTTTGAGAGCACAAGCACAAAATATAGCAGAATATTGGCATCACTTGTCTGTTGTACAGTTAATTTCTCTCTTTTTTCCTTCTCCTAATATATCTGTATCTTACAGACATGAACAACATTAAAAGGTAATGTGATTTTAAATTTATTGTTTACATTCTAGAAGAGTAAAAGAGTCCTTATTTAAAATAGTTTTTTTTTTCTTTTCACAATTCCATTAAAGGGTAAATATGTTGCAGGAATATAAGAAAAAGGAAATTATTTATTCACAAGAAATAAAATTGAGAAGCCTGTCTTTAGCTTTTTATAACAATGAAATCCAAAAACCAAGCTAATAAACAAAAAAGTTTTAATAACTGCTTTCTTGGGTCATCCAAAATCAAAGCAAATATAAGTGTTAATTCCAGGGATAAATTTAGCACTAGATTATTTTATTTCTCATGTTCCTGTTCCCTGAAATGGGGAATATACTCACAACATTTCAGTAAGCATACTGATCCTCATGTGATATTGAAGGCACAGTATCAGTTAGAAGAAGCAGAGTGATGCCACTTCTGTACATGTTCAAATATGTATGCAAATTTTACATGAATCCTCAGTTCAAGGATGATTGCCTTACAGTCACTGTGAATTCTTTTGCTTTAGTAAGTAGAGATTCTCTATTAAGAGCAATCTTTTGTTTTTAGCTTATAGGTGAACTCACTACATATTTTAACAGACTGAAATGTAGTAAATGCATGCGAATATTCCCATGAGAAGCAAGGGCCTGCACAGGTTAGCTTAGACATATAGGATGCACAGGAAAAGAGAAGAGTTGTCCCTCGAATAGCAGTGGAGGCCATCATGATCTGTTTGACAGTCTCCAGCCAGGAACTGGTGTTGGTATTACTGCAGAGTCCTTTGCTGACAGACTGATGCTCCAAAAGCCCAGTACTTCAAAAGGCCCTTTGTGATAGAGAAATTGGGCCAGTGTAAATACTGACTGACACAAGTAACTACGTGGCTTTTTTACCACTAGGAGCCAACTGTGATCAGAAAGGCTTGCCCTAATGTAAGCGGTAGGGAAAGGCTCACTCAGTGTGCTGCACTGTAAGAGTTGTCTGACACTGGAAGCCCACTTGGCCTCCTGCGTGAAATAAAACCGGTTCTGTGTAGCCCATGGTAATTAAAGGAGGAAAACAAACTGAAATCTGATGTTGAATTGATTTATTTGAAATGGTATGAGTGAGATTCTCTACTGAATAACACCAATTGGCTGGCAAATGTATCGCCCCCACTGTGGTGAGGGAAGGGTTTGAAGAACTGTCTTCAGCAAAGGTGGTAATTTCTGCTTCACCTGTAAGAACCAATGCGGAAGAGGGGAAATAAGGCACAAATGTGTATTGTTACAAGTATGACATCACAGGAAATGAGTCTGGGATCAGGGGCTGATATGTAACAGGCACTAAAAATTAAAGAAAAAATGGGCTGTGAGATGCCATGTCTGTGAAGAGGTAGAAGAAGGTGGAATCAGTAGAGAAATAACCAAATTACAAAGCTGAAGTAACATTCTTTGCAGTACTGTTCCAAGTGCCTGTAAGGGAGGAGAGACTGTCTTTAACAAGACAAGAAATAATATTTCTTGAGGAGAATTTTGACAGAATCTTTGTGTGTGGAGAGAGTAAATAGGAAAGGCTGGATAATAGAAACATTACTTAGAACATAAATGTAGGATTTGTAGTGTGTTAATGGCGGCTTTGAAAGGTTCTGGCATAAAATGAAAGATTGTGATGGGAATTATGGTCACCGTCTACTTCTGCAAGTTTTATAAGAAGGTGTTGATTCATCCTAAGCCACAATGACACCTTTTTGTGTGTGTGTGTAATTGCAGTGGTCTTCCAAACTGCAGCCTCAGGGACATAAAACCACAAGAACATGCTTAGTCATCTAGACTATTTGGGCTGTTAAGTTTTGCTTGAACAAGTAAGTTTGTTGATTTATTTCTCATTTCTCTTTTGCATATTAATAGTTACCAAAGGCAATTACAAGATATTTGAAGAGAAAGTTTCTCAAATACCACTGTGTCACGAGAGAATGGAAGCCGAGTCTGAAAGCATTGATTTTTTTTTTCTAAAAATACACAAGCCAAACTGCCAGCTGCTAAATATCAGCTTAGGCCCCTGGCAGCAGCTTTACACCAAAGGAGAGTCTGGCTCTTTTTCCCTGAATTTTGCTCAATTCCATCCTATTTTCATTCAAGTATGGGCTTCTGAGAGGATAAGCACCGTAGTTCTTAAGGGCTGCAATCTCTTAAAATATAAAATAAATAAGTGGCTTTGGGATAAATATTTTCTCTCTGCCAGTGGCATAATGTTTGGGCTTGAAATGTTATCATCAAAGAAAGTTTTATCTTGAAAAACTCTCCTCACTGGCTTTGAATATCAAACCAGGTAAGATTCTGAAAGTACTGAATTATCTGAAAAAAAAAACCAACAAACTGAAAAGTAGCAAGGATTGAAACCTTTCCCTAAACACTGCTTTGAGCAAAGGTAGTGTAAGGTCTGCCATATCTGAAATCTGAATGGGCTAATCTGAGACATTCCCGCAGCTGAGACCTGGCTGTGCGCTCTGCCTGGTTCCATTTGTATTATTACAAATCTTTACAAGCAGAAATAATTTGGGATTTGCTGTGTTATCATTAGAATTCTCATTATGGGAAAAGAAGTGACTGCTGCAGATAATGTTGCAAAACTGTTTCTACTCTAACATTTCAAATTCACTTGCTCAGTTGTGGGAAAATTTACTCCTTCTATGCTAAAATTTTCGGGCTTTAGCACAGCTGGACATCTATTTATTTATTTTATTTTACTTGGAAATGAAGAAAGAAAGATCACCGGTTTTGAAGAGGAGTAGAAGAATGCATATTTGCCGTACATGGTGGTGGGTTGATTCTGGCTTCCTGCCAGGTGCCCACCAGGGCCAGTCTATTGCTCCCCTGCTCAGCAGCGCCTGTACTCGGTACTGGTGAGGCCACTCCTCCAATCCTGAGCTCAGTTTTGGGGCCCACACCTCAAGACAGGCGCGGAGGGACTGGGGCATGTCCTGAGGAGGGCAGCAAAGCTGGTGCGTTGTCTGGAGCACAGGTCTTGTGAAGAGCAGCTGAGAGCTGTCGGTGTTCAGCCTGGACAAAGGAAAGCTCACGGGAGATTTTATCGTTCTGTACAAACTACCTGAAAGGAGGCTGCGGCCAGGCTCTTCACCCAGGTAACAAGTGACAAGAGGAAATAGCCTCAAGTTGCACCAGGGAAGGTTTAGGTTGGATATTAGGAAAAATATCTTCAGTTAAATGTTTTTCAGGCATTGGAACAGGCAGTGGAACCAACATCCCTGGAAGTGCTCAAAAACCACGTGGGTGTGGCACTTGGGAACATGGTTAAGTGGTGAACTCAGGGGTGCTATGAGAGCAGTTGGATCTGATGATCTTAGAGGTCTCCTCTAAACCTGACAATTCAAATGCCTCTATGATTTTGCTATGGTGCAACCCAATCTGTGCAACCATTTAAACCATTTACACTGACAGTCAGACACTTGATCCCTTAGATGACATCAGCAATTTGCAATGAATGTTCACACTGGATAAAACAAATCAAAAATTACAAAAAGATAAAGACCTGCTTTGGACTATGGTACGCACTGTTTTATTTATAGTAAATGAAATACCAATGAAGTGCCTTCTCTCAAAGGAAAAAAGCAACCCAAATCTCTGTTACTCTGAGCTTTTGAGATATTTTTAACAGTTTTATCTCTTTAAAATGATAAGGAAGCATTTTATTTCTGTGACTTTGCTCACATAAAATAATGGTTCAAATTAAGTGTCCTAACTATGAAATTAAATGGAAGGGGATTGCAATTTCTTATTGAATGCTACCAAGTTATTTAATAAGCGTAAGCACAGCTTAGCTATGTACAGTGCATAGCTGCTGCATATGTAAGACCATGTGTGGTGACCCACCAAGTGTTTTGCTTTGCACCCAGAAAAGTACAAATTCTCTCTCATATTATACAAGCACTTACAGCTGATTTAAAGACTGAAAACATTGTCAAAGATATCTTGTTATGTATCTTACAACAGATTATATCAAAATCTGTAGTCCTTATATCACTGCAATACCTGAGCATCCTCCAGCATGGAATTAGAGATTTGTTGAACATTTTCAGTGTGTAGTCCTCACTGTTACCCCTGCTGTTGTTCAGCTGGAAAGTAAATAAATCCTACCTTTTTTTTTTTTTTTTTTTTTTTTTTCTTTTTGTTCTTATTACTATANTTGATTCTTATAACAATGCAATCACTAGGGTAGCTGAAATCTTTAGGAGCAGGAGTTAGTGGATTGATACTTTAGGCTGATCTCTGGGGGTTTCTATGTGTTTTTGCAAGCCCTACTAACAAGGCAGCTGTGTGGTGGCTCCAGATGAGCCCATCCCTCAGAGACAGCACACTGCCTTGGCTGTGGGGAACTGAAGGGCACTCGGGAGCTGGACCTCAGTGCTTCCGGCTGGCAGTGGGCACTAGGCTAAGCTGTATAGTGAGAGGATAGTTGCCTTTAGTACTCTGAGTCAGTTTTTAATGCAGCTTCTTATCTATGGATGAAAAAAATTGTTCTAATACCATATTTGTTTCATTACAATTCATGTTATGCAGTCCTGGGATCTGAAGAAGATTTAATGAAGGAGGTTAAATTTTCTAAGAGATGGGAAGGAACAAATTTTCTTAGCATTTCTTTATCTTTATTGGTGAGGTGGTAGATTGGTTCCTGTTATGAACTAGACGGCCTTAAAGACAGCTCGCATTGCTAGCCGTAATATCTAATCCAAAAGGATCTTTGACAGGTGGAGTTTCCACCTGTGCCAGTCAATGTTACAACTGTGTGAAGGAAAATAACAGCACACCTGTCCAGCTGGTCCTGCTCAGAGCCAGGAATGGCATCTCCTGTGCTGGGGAGCTCTTATTGTCTAATTAGGAGAGCTCAAGGAGGAAAACTGTAAGGATGGCCTAACTCCCAGGACCTAGGTTTTCTGTGCATAGTCAGAAAGATGAAGGAAAATCAGGTCTCCAAGAAGACCAGGCTTTGATTCAGAATAATAAGTTCCAGATATTAGCTTTTTTCCACTGCCTATGATTATCCTTTCTACTTTCTAGAGGAGATTTGAACTAGTAACTATATAATCCAAATGATAGATATCAATTTTTGCTATCTGTGCTACTCTCTGGGAATCTAATTACAGGTTATGCTTCATTTGATCCATGTGTTAAAAAGAAAGAAACCATTGCAGTCTGGTTTCTTTATTTTATTCCTTGTGCAGCTGTGACATTTGCATGAACACTCCTGAACTGCTGCTTCTTATATTTCTGCTAGACATTAGAGATACTTTTGAAACTTACCCAGAAGATGGCATGAAGAATTCTTAAAGCACATTTGTGAATTAATGTTTCAGAGCAAAAAAATATTTTCTCTTTCTTGTGTTTGCCTTTCAAAATGCCTTCAGTTTTTGCATATTGAAAGTAACTGAGCAAACTTTCAGTAGGATTAATTTGTTTAATGGCTTCTATGAAAGATTGTATCTGATGGACTATAAGTGATATTTGCCTAGAACACAACTGATGACCTTAATAGGATCACAAAATAATTCAGGTGGCGAGGTACTCAGGAGACCTGTAGTCCAACCTCAAAGTAGAGCCAGTGATGTTGTCAGATCAGATTACTGACTGGGTTTAAATACCTTAACAGAAATTACTTGGATAAGTTTTAATATCATAATTTTTTTAACTTTTTAGAAATGTTGGATTTCTGCAAAAGGGGGAATATTCAACAAGATTTCATGGACAACGGTGACCGACCTTTTTAATGAGTGTTTGTTTGTCTGACATTTTTCCAGTCATGTATTTTAGTATTTTAGTCATGTATTTTAGTAATTTAGTATTTTCCAGTCATGTATTTTAGTAATTAATCTTTGATGTATCGGAAAGAATTTAACACTTAATATTGGCAGATTTTTGACATCTGAAATAAAATTATTGCTTTGAAGTAGTCAGAGTGGAAGCAGATTTGGTTAGACAGGGTATATATGATGCTGATAAAAATTCTGGTGACAAACTTCATGTCATTTGTACATTATTAAATTAGAAAAAAATATTGCAAAACTGCAATCTGGTCTGTTGAAAGTTTTAAAATAATTTCAGAGTCATTCTAGCTTCAAAGCATCCTACAACATTTTTCATTTCTGAAATACTTTTGCCCTCCATACAGTTGTGTGAAAAATCCCCTGCCTCAGATCACAGATGTTATCACCTAACAGTGACCTGAAGCGCTCCTGCAGCATATGAGTTAAAGAAAACAGGGAGTAATTCAAACTGTTGACTATCCTGAGGTGCTGGACACAGCATCCTTACATCTTTAGGCAGTAAATGGAGAGAGGTGAAATGTCACATAAGTTCACTGAAATTAAGTGGTTTATCTACAAAAGATGATGTGAACTCTGTTCCAATTTTCTTTCTTTCCTTCAGTTTTTTTTCCCCAGTGCAAGCCACTGACCAGCAGTCCTGATGGTAGGAAGCTTAAATCACCATTGTGCTCTTGAAGTCAGCCCTGAACAACATGATGGTAAAATTGCAAGTGAGTTTCTGTGCCAGATGGGACCTAACTGAACATATAATTGAAATAGTGAGACCACCTGGATACACAAGGCTGTCAACTATAAAAAAGGCATACTCCTAATAGTTACTGGTAGAAACAGACCAAACCACTTTTACAGGCAACATGGTGAGTGCTAAGGAGAGTTTTGTTCCTTTATGGCCTGTGCGCATTCCAGTTGTGGCTGTAGGTTATTGCTTCCTCTGAAAAGATGATTCTGTGGGTTCCTGGCATAGCTTCTGGTTCTCCATTTATTCAAACACCACCCAGCCATCATGACATAGCTTCCATTTTCTCTTGTGATTTGAAGAAGTTAAGCATAATCCATCCCTTATTAATAATCCAATCCTCTGAGGTATCATTTGCCATTCATTTCTTATTTTACAGGGCCCTAAAAGTTGATGTAAAGGAAATACATTTTGGAACACCTATGTAGGTATTATAATCTTTTTTTAAAAAAAAGTAGATAAATTGGGCCCATAAGGCTTATTGTGATTAAAAGCTTCACTGCTTATGGTGAAATTCTAGAGCTACACATATTGCTGTTATTAGCATATAAATGCTCTTATCTGCCAGAGTTGGACATAATCATGAAATATGCCATCATTCCAGGATGAGGTTGGGAGCTGCCTGGGGTCCCATAACATTATGAGAATGAAGTAGCAATACTATTGTCATGGTTGAAGAAGCACATTCATTTCCACCCCCTCTTTTTTGAAACTGGTAATTTTACAGCAAAAATGGCTTACATGTTAGGTAAAATTTCTGAGATTTATTTTAATGTCAAAGGTGACTCCTTTTTTTTTCTTTTTTCCCCTTGATCAGTGACTTTAATATTGATTTTTTTTTTTTAAGTAGTGGAAAAATCTGTTAAAACTTTAATTATTGTAGATACTTTGCCTGTTCATGGAAGACAAATAGCTTAATAATGGTCAAATTTCCAGGAATTTAATCTAAATGTAAAACAAGCCCCTCTTGAAAACATTAAGAAATTTATACCATTTTTTAGCTGTGTGTTGAGTTTTTCTCTGGAGCTTTTTAGGATCCACTGTGTTCTTATTTGCTCCTTATTTGTGTGGTTTTGATTCCTATTGCACAAGGACGTCTGGCTGGGACCATCTGCAGAGTTTTGCAGGGAGGCAGGATCTGAAATGGTCTTTCAGCCTGCCTCTTTCTGAAAATATGTGGCACATAGCTGAAAACACCTTTTCTGTGGGCTGAGAGAAAGGAAAAATAGGAGAAGCATCCTCCTACTCAGCTTTATTTTCCAGAATCTCTTATGGATACATTCTGCCAATAGTATTTCAGTATCAGGCCTTACAAAGAGATCTCAACTGCATTAGTGCATATAAAAATTTAAGTAAAAAAAAATCTGTATGAACTAAACAAAACTGCTCTTAAACTCAAAGTTTCTTTAGGTTGGAATAAAACATTTTACTGTGTGTATTTTTGTTGTCACTGAAGGCTTATAATGAGATGACAGAGGGTATTTTTGCAGGACATGTGTACTGTGTGAAATTTCAATAGAAATCTTAGAAGAGAGTCTGATTATGAAAGGTTTCCACTCGGTTTGCAGATAAATCTGGCTCTAAAACAGATAAGCATCCAACCCTTGAATCCTTATCTAAGAGGAACCTTTTGATGTTCTGTCCTCACCATTTTTCTAAGGGGTACAGATAGTGTCAGTTCCATCACTTGCCAGTCCTAGATCAGTCAGTGTCAAGCCTGGATTTATTTTCATCAAGTTATGGAGAATCTCTTGATAGTGTGCATGCTGTTCATTATTTTTGACCCACACTATTGAGATTGAATCCATATGTCTATTAATTCCACAAGAAATCTGACTGAAATATCAGGTGAGTAATTTATGAGCTCTGGCTATATTATTGGAACATTTGTGTAAGAAAATACAGTATTCTCTAAAAAAAATTGCTCACTTATCTTCATAATCATAATTTATCTCATACCTAATTACAAATAGACAGAATGAATAATTGTCTTCATTGAGAACTGTTTGACACTGAGAATATACTGCTTATTTTATAAACTTCTTAATGCACAACCCATAAATATGTCACAGCTAAGGAGTACTGCATCTTTAAGTATATTAAATGCAGTCTTGTGTAACGAAACATAATAGGATTTTTAAAAGAATTACAACTGAAGAATTTAACAAATATTTTTAAACTTTCTACTCATGTGAAGCTTCTGTAAACTGACCAATTTGAATTAGACATCCAAAAAGAAACTTTGACTGCATTGAAACACATTACTATTTTTTTTTTGTTTCATGTGTGTTTAGAAGCACTATGAGACTTCCAGTGATTTTTTTTTTTAATTAACTCATTTAAAAAGCATCTGTTAATGGGTTTTATAGCAATACCAAAGTCAAAGAAACATGAGCAATGAGAATGCATGTGCTTTGTTTCAGTGAAGGTCATGCTGACAACTTTATAGCTGCTTCAGGTCTGAACCTGATATACATTGTAATAATTTGTAGTAGGCTTCATTTTTTATCAGTCATTCTCATCTTTATATTGAAAATCTTCTAATTCAAAACTTCATCTTGAGTTGATATGCATTCATTAATAATGCCCCTTTCTGAAGGGATGGAATTTCATATAAAACATTGGTGACATAAGCCCTGTAGGACATGTCAAACACACTAATCCAACACCTGGAGAACTGTGGAGGGGGCAAGGGAATAGAAAGAGAGGTAATGAAAGAAAGAAATGTCAAATTTACTAGGATAAAAAAGAATCCTGTACTTCAAGTACTAACAATTCAGACTAAATGATGTATTGAAATACACTCTGCATTAAGCAGTCAGCCAGGGCTTGATTTCTGGTCTGGTTACTTTTGGAAGACAACCAGTCTTCATCAAAGTTCCATTCTTCCAGTAATTAATTTTTGCTCATTTCTAATCTAAATTTGCCAAACTTCATTGTTTGGCTGCCCCAGTTATAAACCAGCAGTTTTGGGAGCAAAATCCCTTCTTTTCTGTTTCATATGCATGTAGAACACTGCAAAAAAATTTTCACGACTGGCATTAGGCTTTCTTTGTGTTTTCAAACCATACCTGAAGCAGATGGCTGCAGTCATGAAACCACTAAGTAGAGAAATGGCGTATAAGCAAAATATATTTCTTACCCAGACTAATACAATTCCACACAAAATAATGACATACGTTAAAATAATCAATTTACATGCTTAGAGTTATGCCTTTTCTAAATAATTATATAACCAGATTTGGACTACATTTCAGAGAGAAGCGGCAAATTTCAATTTAATAAAAAATTTATTTGAAGATTTCAGTTACCTTTCATTAGCAGTTGGGAGGGAAAAAAGGAAATTCCTGAAAACATTGAAAGGTTTAATTTTCTTATACTTTAAGGGATAATTTACTTTGGAGATGCAAGCTACTTTTTTTTTTTTTACATTTTTCTACCACAAAATTCCTTAATGTCTCATTTTGAAGTTGAAATAACATTTCATTTAAAAATGTGATGTGATCAAAAGGAAGGTTAAATAAAAGTATCAAATGAAACAACTCTATGAGTTTAGCAGACATGAAATGGAAGGGTGGAGTTAAACAGATATTACATAGAATGGTGTTCTCTGTGGTTGTTCCTACTTTTTTCAGCATTGTTAAAAACTCTAAGTTCTTTTTCAATTGACTTGACAGAAGATGCTGGGGAGGTTGTTCTAAAAGAACCAAAACCAAAAATCAAACCCAAATAATCACTGTACACAGTCTTTGCAGTGACTATACTGTAATTCTCTTTCTGTTTTTTGTTTTATTACCTGAAAATTCAGGCCTCCATCCTTAGGACATTGTAAAACTGTATGAGGCTTAGTAAGATATTAGATTTAAGAAAGTGGTGAAGACTATTGTTCTGTGACCTTAATCTGCACCCAGAACTTTAGATTTCATTTTGAAGACTTTCAGAAGGAGGGAAGTAAATTACAGTTGTAAACTCAAGTGTAGGCTATGTAAGAATCCAGTTGATTGTGTCAAATGTGTTGAGCACCTGGTAGCTCCTGTAAGCTATGGTAGCTCCTGTAAACTGTGTTTCTAAAAACACTATCAGTAGCTAAAGTTGAGACAGCCTTGTTTGAAAAACAAAATAAACCAAATCAATTATAATTAGATTTTATTTTGTGGTTTTGTGACATCAGGTATTGAAAGATAGATTAATATAATGAATAAATACAATAAATAACATACTGAAGGAAATGAATATATGTTCATCTTCCTTCTGAGCCTGCAATTCTGTCATTGTAAGTGTTGATTAGCCAACAGTGTATCTATTTTTCCACCAAAATACCAAACCCAGAGAGGCAACATTTTTTCTGCTTGCATCTCACTTTCTAGCCTGTGAGATTTCTCAGTTGGATATATGGAAAATGAGAAAGCCTTGTGGTGACACACAGCTGGACTCCATGGCTGTGACAAAAGATAGTTCTGATTCAAAATTCTTTATGCCTGGCTGAAGCCGAAAGAGAATGGTGCTGACTAATGTCTGCTGCCAGATGGCTTTCTGCCTGTTTCAAGTGAGAGCTCAGATGCAACACCACATTTTAAAATGATACTTCTGGTTATGATCTGTTTTGGATTCATATGGCAGTGGTCTTTAATGCATCTCAATCATTATATATTTTATTTCCACGAAAACCTGTTTTACTGTAGTTACAAAAGGGTCGCATCCAGTAAGGCATCATAGCATTCAAATTCCATTGCTGTCATGGGGTGTTTTGAATTATTTCTCATTTCATAACTTCTTGAATTATGTATCTGCAAAATAATGTCCCTTTTAAAATGATTGAACTGGAAAGATCAGAGATAAAGCTAAACTCCTCTCAATGTGATTTAAGCAGTGTGATCCATGAACTCCACCGGAGCTGAACTGACTGTGGCGATGGGTCTACCTGGAAGTGATTAGCATATTGTTTATGGGAATAGGGGGCAAGGAGGGAAACATGTAACTTCCCCTCTGTCTCCAAAGGGCTGTGGAATTCAGCCTGAGTTGTTTATCTGTCTGCCTGCCTCCTTTGAAGTACTAAGACATAGAAGCAACAAGAATTGCACTCTCTTTAGGTTGTATTCAGAATTTATCATTGGCTTAGTTTTATTTGAATAAAAGATATGATATCCATAAACACCACATCCTACCAAATACTAATTCTCTCATCAGGCCAGTATGTATCTCACATATCTGTACTGAAAGGTTCACATAATATTGCCCTGATATTTCTTATGTCAGCGATAAGCATTAGAGATGTCAAGGCAAAATAAACCATATGTTACAGGCTATACTCGAAGCAAATGAAACATATGCTCAGGATAAGATTTGTCAAGGAAGAGAGTACCAACTGTGTTCTGAACTTGATAAAAGTTCTGCTTTAGCATTGAACATACTATTTTCCCAGAGACAACAGGTGTTCTCCTGTTAACAATAAATATCAATGAAATTTTTCTTCTACAAATCTGGTGTCTAATTTTATATTATAGCACCTCTTTACTTCCTAAGATGTCAGGCCTATTAAAGTAAGTGGATGCTCACAAATGAAAGTAGCTTTTGTGGTGGTGTGTTCCAAAGCCTTGTGATGACCAGTTTCATGTTTGCCTCTGTAAACAAGAGTGAACTCAGTCTTCATGGCTGACACTGCCTTCAGCTCATAAATATATTGACTAATCTGAGATCAACTGGAGTAGAAATTCAACAATATAAAACTGTAAGACTTGGGTAAAACAGAGATGGCTAAATGAAGTGGTAAAGGGGATCTTCTTTTAGACGTCTCTTTCTTTGAATTCTGTTTGCATTGGTACAAAGAACAGCACGCGGCTGATAAGCTCCGTCTTTTGAAACAGAGATCATGTTCTTCTTTAGCCCTTTGTAAGACCAACACATTAAGTGGGTGCAGCACACACTAACAAGGAGCAAATTTCTAAAAACAGAAGTAGAACAGGCAAGGGTGTGAGAATTGCAGGGACCAAATTCTCCTTAGAGGGCAGTGAATACAAATCTAGCACTTTTGAGAATACTGCAGATGGCAAATTAGGCTGAGAAGAAATATGTGAAAGTACTATCCATTCTTTGGAAAGTGTTTTACTCTTTGACAAGGGGCTCAGACAAAGTTTTACTGGAGCAGAGAAAACACAAAATCTGTGTAGTGAGACTTGCTCATTCACTGCAATAGGTTCAATTTCTCCCAGCCCTTCTTATGCATTTTATTAAATGAAGAACATTCATATACACTAGTTGTATAAATTATGGAATAGCTAGGATGTGGGCCATATGAATATCTTCTGTAATAACTTTTGGTGCTTTTTGGAAAGCCCACCCAAGGGGGCTCAGTGTCCCTGTATATTGAATGTCACAGGTGCAGCAGTCACCTACAAAACTTCCTTTGTCGTAGTTACACGGGATGCTTATGATCTTTGCCAGTTCCTGCTCTTTATGTATGATACACCTGTGCATTTTTGGACATGCAGGTCTTGGAATCCAAATGTGCGCAAGTATCTCGTGTCTGTATGGGCAGAAAGGCAGGCAATTATTTTATGGTTAAAGAGAACATTAGAGAAATGTTGTAAAAGTCTTTGGTCAGGGTTGGTGAACTTGTCTTTATTTTGATTGTTTTGAAGCCTCAACTGGAAATAAAAGAGAGAAATATACTTGTTGCTTGTAAGCTGCATCCCAAGTAGACCTGAAGACAAAGGTAGAAAGCTGGTGGATGTAGGTAAGCTATGTTTATTCTGAAGATAAAATTAACTTTAATTTATACATAAATGGGTCTATGAATTAGCATTGCTATATACTGTACTTTCTCTTATACATATCAGGTTGTCTCAGGCAGCAATTTAAATAATTGAGGGCTTAGCAGAAGAGGAAATCAAAAGGTATTGGTGGATTTCTCCTTGTATGCCAACACAGAAGTGTCTCTGTTCATACTGTTTTTTGAATATGAGGGGACACTGTTTGTAATGCACTGAAAAGAAAATTAAAATCTATTGGGTTGTACAATTTTTTTCATTAAAATTTGTACTAATTTGTGCCAATTTCGTAACACAAAACTGTACCATACTATTATATTTCTCTAAAAATAGGAAAAAAATTACTTTCCAATGCACTAGCTGTTCTAGAGGTGTCACATATTTAGGCAATAGTTAATGCATTTTTTGTTTCAATGAATACTGTATAGTGTATCCTGTAAAATTTGCCTAACTGCATATCCAGCAAAGAATTCTGCATTGTTTTTACTGTTCCAAAAAGCAACATGGAAGATGAATCATTTGTGCTGAGGAACATCCAGGTGGGAAGCAACCCTTGCAAAGGCAAGGATTTCAGCAACATCCATTTAGAATCTACTTCATAGTCTCTGGGAATTTTCATGTGTTTACAGCTGGAAATAAATCTACTGGAAGGAGTCTGGGTGTACATATGTTTGAGCACAACACACATCTTAAATTGTTAAGTTTTCCCAAATCATCTATGCATGGTGCATCTGCTATAGAAAATGTTAGTGACTTCTTAATGTCTGATTAAAATGGAATTAATTTTAAAATTGAGTTCATGCTGGAGGTGCACTTAGAGAGAGAAACAGGAGCAAAGAGCATAGCAGATGCTGGAAGTCAAGCTAAGTGACAGCATGGCTAAAGGAGCTGCAGGCTACTGATTTCTTCATTGCTTTGAAAACCTTATGACCATTATTAGGCTACAAAAGTGATCCTTTAATTTAGGAGAACAGGAGCTGTGGGAACAGAACTATTCCATGAATCATAAGTATAATTAAAGTGCTTTGCTACCTGTTTGAATCCCTAAATATGGGATGCCCTTTTACACTGCCCTTGTTGGCTTTGTATGGCCATTTAAAGACACCCATGCTGAAATCCAAACAAAATGGTAAGGGAAATTTGATGAGACAAAGTATTGAGCCTTCAATAAGTGTAGTTAGTGACTAATAGTGTTGATTAAAGCTGGTTCACTTTCCTTGAGCTAAAGCAGAAATGCCTTTAAAAGGTTGATTAGAAGTATTTGGATTTCATTTCTAGGGAAACTACCAGAAGATTAAAAAATCTATGGGACACATGGGGTTTGTGTTTTGTTCTGGAATAAGCAAAACCATTTGTGCCTAATATATTATGCTTCTTTGGACTAGAGATTGCATTTATAGCTGTCAAAGGATCCACCAGTACCAAATCCTTCCTTAAAACTAAGTGTGTATAATGGTTTTGACAGACTTATTTTTTTAAAATTTCAGTTGTAGTTGAGCTCAACTTCTATATCCTGCCCAAATGCTTATACTAGAGAAAAGTGGAGGCTCATATGTCATCCAAACTTCATTCTGTAAGAGGCTTCTCATGAAGGCCATTCTACCATCCTTCTTTTAAGGTGGATGTTGTTGCAGCTACCCAACACTCTTACTGATCAATAGGCAGGGGCTCTATGCACTTTCTTAGGATGTTTTCTTTCTGTTGTCAAACATAAATCTCATGAGAGATGTTTTCTGTCACAGTTCTGTTAGCCTTTCAACATGTTTCTAGATGCAAGGATACTTTCATTTCTTTGGTTTCCTGCAAACTATTTTGTTAGACCCCCTTGGCAATACACAAGAGACATCTCCAAGTCCTGTGTTGAAACTGCTATATCATTTTGTTACTATCAATTTTCTTGGACTCTGGATCCCACTGAACACAGCCCTCTTTTTTGAAGAATATTTCTAGTTGTGCAGAACCATGTTGTACTTGTGCTGGGAAAATGCCACAGCACTGAGATGTAGTGGTCTAAAGAGCTGCCCCAGACAGCAGCATTAGCAGACAATGCTGCAGTGCCTATCTGTGAGAGACCTTACGGGGAAAGGCTGGCTGATTCCGACTCACAGGCTGATAGAGGAAGGATTTTCAAAGTCACTCTATGCCTTGTGTGAGAAATCAATATGAGATAGCAGGTTTGGTCCAAGATGTATGCTTCTAAATCAAAGTGAAATGTGGTGCTGGAAATGCCTTAGGTAGCTGTAGCTTTCACTGAGCGATGATGTTGACACAGTGTAAATTGGTGTGTAGCTGTGTTATTTCTGGAAAGGCACTGTGCTGAAACTTCCACTTGTTAATAGGGCTAACAACAACAGGAGCAGTGTATCAGTAGCGTGTGTTTCCAGTTCCAGAGGCAGCTTGGTTAGCCGCTGAAAAGGAGTAAAGCCAGGAATGGTAACTACAGGGCAAGGAGTTTGGGGAAATATTGGCCTCTAGGTTTTCTTACGGAGAAAAGTGCAATAGAAAGAGACCAGTTCCACTCTATGAAAAATGTTAAAGTCTTTGCACTGAAGGAAGACCACATATCAGCTTGGATTTGATTTCTGTAGCTCATTCATAGCCAAATAACAGCTGAGCAGTGAATGGGCATAAATAATCATTTGAAGATACAAAATTTCAATTTTATTAAATTCTGTAGCAAATTACCAGGTATGTGTTAGCCTGTATTTAACCTATGTAAAATACATTATGCAAGTTCACATCATTCATATGAAAACCTCCTTTTTTTTTTTT
>WBMY01003409.1:516144-534392 GCA_013397315.1 Donacobius atricapilla
ATAAAAAATACCTTGGATTTAGTCTGGATAAATGTCAGATACTTTTAATTTAATTCTTAATTAGATCTAACCATCAGCTGAGCCCTTGGTTTGTATTACTGTGGAAGAAGAAGAGATGAGATGGACTTCCAAGGACTTGTTTAATCTATCTCCCTGAAAAATCACTGCTAAAATCTAATGTGTATCTATGGATATTAAGGGAGCTCTTATTTCTTTCTGATGCATATATCAGAATCAGAATGCATACCTGGTTGTCTTTATTATTATGACATTTTAGAACAAAATCAAGAAAAACAACAATTCCAAAAAAGCAAACAAAAAACTGTAACCCAAACAACTAAAAAAAAAATCCAATACACCACCAAAGAAACCCCATAACACCCCCTTCTCGCCCTTCACCACCCCCCGAAAAAAAAAAAAAACCGGCAAAAAAGACCAAAATGGTAGGAAAAAAATGCTTCTGGCAGAAAAACTGTGTTATGAAAATATCTCAAACTCAGGTACCTGAACACCTAAGAAAAGAGAAAAGGAAAGCAAAACAGGTACAGAGGAACTTTAGTTATTAACTAATAGAAACATTTAGAGTCTAATTCTGTGCCTGTTGAAACAGTCAGTTGTTCTGGTATTGCATAGGTAAGGGCTGTAAAGGTTTTGTCATGACTGACTAGGTATTAGGCAGTAATTAGACATTAATTAGGTATCTTGTTAGTGACACAGCACCAGCAAGTCACTGCTCACCACCATTTCAGTATGGCAAAACCTTAACAGCAACAAATTCAATAATTAACTGGTGTGGGAAATGTCATGGGATGCAGCACCTGGTTGTCTGGTTTCTTTTAATGCATAGCACAAAGCTACTTTTAAATGTACAGCAGCATGAAGTAGTGAAAAGAATATTGCCATCTCATGCCACATAGCTTTGGAAAACATAATGTTCTGTGAACAGGGGAAATGCAGTTCAGGGCCTTACTTGCTGGGGAAAGTCACAGCACATACTTTGAACAGAATGCAAAGTATGGTCTATTAAGATCACATTAGAAGGCTCACAGACATTTTCACAAAAATTGACAAAGCTTGCCTGTTGATTTATTATTCATGTGCAGACTGCTGTTTCATCAAGATCATAAATACAGTTTCTGACCCAATCAGCTTCTCTGGATTCCAGAGGAATTGATAAAAATAGAATTAAGGAAAATTATGGTATGAGGTGGAAAAGGAAAGCTGAGGTGTGTTTATGCATGCTGCCTTGTGTAAAACAGCAACAGAGAGATAAAGGCCAAGTAGTAGAAAACTATTTGTATAAACCCCCTTGTAATGGAAGCTTGGGGTTCCATCAAAACTCCCTTTCCAGGGTAAATGATTCAGATTTTCAGTTGTATAGATTTGAGAAGTTAATCCTTTCATGAAGAATTCTTCCACTTATAGTTATTTAGAGAGTATGATCACTATGCCTTGAGAAAGAAATTGAAATCCTCTTCAGATTAGGCTATTTATTTATTATCTCTGAAATTTTTTGGGCTATTCCTTTTATATGTATTAACTCTGGCGTTGATGTAGCTCTTGACTGAAAAAACTTTATTAAGTGCTTTGGAAAATGATTTTGTTGAGTTGGAGAATGGATCTAGGGATCAGGACAATTTTCTCCTCTGTTCATCTGCCTATGTATTTACTGTGTGATTTTGTCATGTTAGCTATACATACCTCTGTTTACCTACGTGCAGAATGGGCATAAAATATTTCAGGGATTTGGTGAGAACAATTTATGGTGAACATTCCTTTCAAATGAAGGGCTGCTCAAAATAACTATAACAATTTTTATCAAACAGCTGTCACTGGCTGTGATGTGGTTGCCTGGTTTCATAACTCACCCAATACAAAATCTGAATCACTCTGGGGTGGGGCTCTGTTGTATTGTCATTACTGCTCTAAGGTATGATTTTCAAAAAATGTCTGCAAATGATAATCTGAGAGCTGGTTGTGTGTGAAAAGGTGCTTAAGTATGACATCCAGATTATATTAATTTTTCCGTCAGAGTGTCAAAACTGCAGGATGAAGAGTTTTTGAAGCATTGATGTATTTTTAAGTTTACAAAGCCTATAAAAAACTCTCAGCAAATCTTTCCTCAACTCCAGTGATGTCTATCAGATTTGATTCTGAGCTCTTTAGTTTCATTGTACTCTGAACTAAGGGTGCATTTTAACCTTAGCAAGTAAATATTGAAGTCTAGCTGGAAGATCCTGGACTGTAGAAGAGAGATGCCCAGAGGAGGCCCTGGACAGCCATACTCTTGGCTGGGAAGTTTGCAACAGCTTTAGACAATAATCTATTTCCGTTGGGAGCGTAGGGAGTTTATCATAATTCCTCAGGTTTCAGTTGGAGTACAACATCCAGTTTGCATTACAGGTACTGCTCACAAGGGGTCAACAACAAGCTGATAGAAAAATGATCCCTTATTACCACTGTCCTGTACTCACAAATCTCCTTGAATAAGATTTCTGTTTGATTTTGAGACATTGCTAAGATCATAACTCATGAGAGCTTATCTCCACTCTCATAACTAAGAACATTGCAGGCTTATGTTTTGTTGGTTACTGTGTGCTAGTGTTTTGTTACCAGTAAGCAGCATGAAAGGAAATGAAAATTGAAAGAGGCATTCCATACTGATATTTTATTTAGAAGTAGTTAAAGACTCTTGCAAACTACTCAAAATCGCAAATTGCATAAAGAACTCACAATCTCATGTGGTACCCTGCTGTCTCTTTTCTGTGGCTTAATAAAGCTAATGCCAAAAGGTCAATTGGCATTGTTGGTGGAGGGGAAAATTTTATTTTTATTTCCATTGATATTAAAAAACAAAAGGAAGTTTGAGGGAGATCAAACATGTTCATAGAACAGAAGTTTTACTGAAAGTGTTTCACACCTTGCAGGAGTTGGTGTTAAAGAAGGACCTTTGTTTTTAGTCCTGGCAGAAGTAATAGAAACAGACAAGGCAATTTTTACTTTTAAACAAGTACAGTTTCTAAGCAGGGGAACCAAGGGGAACCTTGACATGCCCCTCAGAGAAGGGAACCATTTTTCTCAGTGCATAAACTAGCCTTGTACTTCCGCAAAGAGCAGTCACTTTTCAGGAGAATACTTGACTAACTTTAGTGCATACCATGCTATTCTTTTAGCTCAGTGAAGGGTTGAAGAGATTTTCTGGACATCTTAATAATACTCAGTTCAATGATGTAAGACATTTACTGAAAGGTACATCAATTCCAGTCCACTTTAATAGAAGCAAAACCAGATATAGGCTGAGGACTCAAGTAAAGCAACAGGTCAAAAAATGTAAAAAGGGAGCATATATTTGCACGGGCATATGAACTGTATGTTTTATAATGTCATTTTATGCTGTCTTATATGTGGAGTTCTGATAAAGAGTGGGGTGCCTGGGGACATGCTTCAGGCCAAGTTCGGACACAGAAAGCCACTATTGCACTCAGGCACTTGCTCTTTCATTGCATTCATTTTTGTCCCTGAGATGTCTGACTAAACGTTCAACCATTACATGTAAAATTATATTACCTGCTGTTCACTTGCTCTCTCCTATGTGCTGAAGTTAAGTGCTAATGTTTTATTCTTTTCTCATATTAAAAAGCTGCAAGTGTGGTGTGATAACAGATATATTCCTAAAATTCTTTTCCTGATAAGGCACTGCTGTTCTTACTTTCATACAGTTCAGTGAACAGCTGGAGAAAGGACACGACCTAAGCAATTTTTCTTAGGAAGAGAAGCCTGTGAAGCTCTGTTTTTGTTAAAACACTGAAGAGTCTGTAGAAAGATTTGAGAATTCCAGTTCATCCAGGAAAAACATTTTTTAGACATGTCCTTCATGCTGTGAGTACAGCTTGTCAGTCATTCTCACTTGGATGATGGTGATGGAGATGATTGTTTTTTTCTCCAAACCAGATGCTTATTTGATCTTTATTACAAAGAGCTCTCCTGTAACTGTTAAACTGAGATGACAAGGCTTGATCCTCTGAAAGATGAGGTGCCAGAGAAAGCTCTCTGTGGGGGAGAAAACAACAATAGCTTCCAGGAACCAAAAGTCTATGACCCAGCCAGACTTTTGCAGGAAAAAGTCTCTCCTAGAGTGTTTTGGACAGATCTGTGTCCTCTGCCTGCCAGAACATGAAATTGCAAGCTAACATTTGAGACATTGTTTTTCAGTTTTTCAAAGACTGAGAAAGCTTTGTTTAGAACTTGGAAAATACTTTGGTTTTGTTTCTGTTACAATTCAAGCACAATTTACCCCAGGGCTGTGATAGCTGGTGAAAAATGCCTAATGCAGAAAGATGATGGGGCATATTAAGGGTATCTCTTCCTTCTATATATGTAAACTAGTAGGACACTTAAATCATTACAGTTATATTACTGCAACACAATGAGAAACAGATTCCCCAAGAGATACTAGTAACTCTGATGTGGGTAAAAATTTGAAATTGAAAGTTGGAAATACCCCTGTAAAACAATCAAAACTTCAGCAAATGAGGAAAGTTTAAGGCAAAAAAGCTGAAACTGCTATCGAAGCAGCAATCACAGTGGGATGCGATCTGTAAAGTGATCTGCTGTCTGGCACCAAAAGAGGAGAAAGTTTAGCAGTCATTTCAATGGGAATGACACTAGCTCCAGATGTGAGCACTGCACCCTGTACTTGTCACTTATTGCTGCAAGTCACCTCATCTGCTCTGCTCCAGCATTTTGTGCTTGACTGACATTTTTCATATGAACCCTGGTTTTACAGAATAGATAGCTTTTCTTGGAAGATCTCTTCTCAAACATGACTGTAACCTTCTCTGTTGATTTAATTTTATCTCTAGACAGTGAAATATCCATAGAAATATCCATAATTGTTGTGATTTTTTTAAATTGCCAGTGGAATTCTGAAACTCTTTCCACTTAATTTCATCTGGACATTAGCTGTATACTCTACCAGATCTCTTGTATATTATGATTAAGTTGTGAGTCCAGTTATTCCTGTTTAAAAGAAATAAATTTGGAGGTCACATTGAATTTGTGTTTCAAATCCGCTGGAGATCATGTATGACATGGGTTGCCTTACTAAAATGTGGGCATGATTTCGGGGGGAGAGCATCGGCAGGGACAATCTGCATATATATATATATATGGATGGACATTTGTCTCATTTTTTTTTAATTCTAGCTGCAGAAGACCTAAATGTTCTAAGTTTTAGTTACCTGTCATTCCAGATAGGAATAACCACCTAGAGATCTGGTATAATAAGTAACTTAAATTAAGAGTCAATCCATTAAAATCAATGATTATGTTCAATAATAAAGATTTCAGTGTCCTATTAATTATCCTCCAATGTCTCAACAACATAATATATAAAGCTCTTTCTGCTTCCTTGCACCATGTCCTACATGTGTATGTATTTAAACGAACCATCCAAACAATGTATTCTGAATTATTATATGTAAATAGTGTCACTTGAATGCATTTTAAATTACAAAATATGAGAGTGCGTCTCAAAATCAGCCCATTGCACTGATTTTTATTGCAATGACTAATAGATAAGTAATCCATTTAATAAGATGCATAACATTAGTGAAACTACTGTGGAAGTGTTTTTCCCTTTTGTTGATCTAGCATCTCACACAACTGAGTCTGTTTTGTAGGTGCTACATTCATGCAGTTAGCAAAAATGTGGCATACAATTGTTTTGAATTAACTATACATAAATTTGATGTAACTGCCTATTGTTGCAGCCTTTAGGAGATCTCATGGTAACTTACTATTACCAATAAAATCAGCAATGATGACTTTTTGAAAATTATGCTTAAGTATGTGCTGTAAAATCTCTAATGAAAATTCAAAGTGAAATTTCAAAGTTCTGTACTTTGAAACACTTGAGAACTGTCAATAGTGTTAAACCAGCATTTTTTTTTTTTAGTTGTTTGATCTTAGGGAATGAATAATAAAAAAAATTTGGCTGTTTCAAAGATAACTCTATTCCTAATTCTGTACTCATTTATATATAATGGAAGACTAGACATAAGATCAAATCAAATAAACTGAAAAGAGTTTCTGTATGTGTAGACTTAATATATATTCTTCCTTGTTTTGACTTAATTTCTAAGAAAAAAGTTACAGAGAAAAGCTGTTGCAAGTTCCCTCCAAGTCAAAGGAGCTGTGCAGAAAAAAACCTGCTTAAGTAAGTTCTGTGATTTAAAGGAAGGAAGAATAAGCAAACAAAATATATATACTACTGTAGCTACATATCTTCCTTATTTTTATTTTAAAAACTTTTTTTTAACTTCTTGTGAAAATAAAAAAATGAAAGTGAATTGTCTAGAACATAAACAAGTACCTAATATCCATATATGGAGCTAGATGACAATTATAAACTTCTTTGGGTGGCCCTGAATATATGACCTACAGTACCTCAAGTGGCAAAGCTCTACCATCATCTTAATTTATGTGTAACTTTGACAGCATGTGTCAAAACCCCACCACCACACTGGTGATCATACTGTGCAGAGCTATATGAAGATTGGTGTCCCTTCTCAGGTAGCTTCTCCTGAGACTCAAGTAAATTGATACCAGAAGTGTGTGGAGAGGACAAAGGAAGATAATTAGTCATGCACATTACTTAAAAAGAGCAAGTCTGTTGAAAAAGAGTTTTGTGGGGAAAAAACTTAACTAGACTTCAAAAATCCCAGAATGTTCTGTGAGCACACAGCGCCATAGAGACATAATCACATATGTTTATGTGCATGTGTTTAGCCATTGACTATACATGTACAAAATGAAGCATGGTTACTTGTGCTGCTTTAATAATGTTTTCATGTGGGAAAAGTTATAACCATACTACCTCTACTGTAAGGTAGTCAGTGACATGCACTGTGTCATCAGACTCTGAAACACAAACTTTCTTATTTTGTGAGATGTACAGAAATTATCTGAGCAATTTAGACATTTTAAAAAGCCAACCACTGACTGGAAGCTTTAAATTTTCATATAGTGTTACTATAAACAAAATACAATATTAAGTAACAGATATATTCTGCACTGATTTATGTTCTGTGCAGCCTTGCTGCAGTTAATATGCCCAATTTATTTCTGGTGTCATTCCAATAGAGTTAGTATGCTAATGTCAGTGTAGATACACTAGGGATGAACTAAATCCAGTAAGATAACACTAAATACATAAGATTAGTGAAATAAATACTCACTTGTGCATTACATCATAATTTTAAAAAATCAAATCAAAACTTGTTCCTGCAGATTTTCTCCATACAAGAACAGCCAAAGATATCTATCAGGTGAGTGAGGGTGGCAGTGTGGACCCCAATAATAGAAAAAAATAATAGGTTTCTGTTGAGCCTCAGATTCAGAAATGTTACAGCAGGGTATACTTGACAGAGAAGTGAAAAAAATTACATCGTCCTAGTGGCTCTGAAGACACTGAAGACACTGATAAATAATAATATTCATATGGGTGTTGCATGCCCATATCTTCAGAATACGTGCTAAAGATAAATGAAGATAATTTGGTACTGGATGTTTAAAGGAGAGAGGATGGCATTCTAGATCTACATGTCACATTATGTGGACTTCATAAGTTTGTGTTTCGAATCACAGAATAGCTTGGCTTATACTAAAGGACATCTAGTACAACCCCCCTGCAATAAGCAGGCGCAACTTCAACAAAACCAGGCTCTGTCCAACTTGTCCTTGGGTGTTCCCAGGGATGAGGCATCTGCCATCTCTCTGGGAAACCTGTGCCAGTGTTTTAACACCATCATTGTAAAAATTTTCTTTCCTATACTTAGTATGAATCAACACTCCTTTAGTATGAAATCATTGAGGTTTGTCCTGTTGCAACAGGCCCTGCTAAAAAAAAATGATCCCCATCTTATAAGCTCTCTTAAGGTACTGGAAGGTGCTCTAAGGTCTTCCTGGAGTCTTCTTTCTCCAGACTGAACAAACACAACACTCTTGTCTTCACCGGAGACTTTGGATGATTGTGATTTTTGCAGATACTGCTGCATAACCCTTTCTGCTGAGGAGTTTAGTCTGCTTAGATTTGGAGCCTGTTACTAGATTTACAACTCAGTTCATTCTCTTTGTTTTCTTACAGCTAGATATTAAACAAACCATTGACACAGTATACAATCCAGCATGTTGAAGTAATTCCAAAACAGGAAAATCCTTTCGTGTACTGTGACAATTTTCCTCATTTTGATATCTGGCTGTAAATGAAACCAACCAGATGGTCCTCACTAATCTGTATTGTGTGCGAGACATCTCAGTGCTTTCATGTCAGGGCACAAATTTGTTTCATCTAACATTGGAGGAAAGTAGCTCTTTTGTGTGTTTATTTGAGGTTTGTAGTTCAGATGGCTGGTAGCACACAGTCCAAGAATGGCAGTCCTCCACATTTAATATGATGCTGGGCATGATAGTAGAGGGAGTTGAGATGAACTGAGGAGCAAACATGAAAGTTGTGTTGTGATTATTATGTTAAAATGTTATTTTCATCTGGAGCCTTGCCAGAGTTAGGAAAGAAAATAAATGATTTGTCAACCATTTTTGTCAAGATCCCAAGCTAGGAAAAGACTGCTGAGTGGAAAAGGCTGTATGCCTTGTGACCAAATGTTCTCCAGCATGGCCATTCCTGGCCAAAACAGAGTGGACTTGAAAGACTTTCAAAGGAGTGTTGAGCAGATTTGCTTTGTCAAACAAATTACACATTAAGACCTCTAAAGCATCCATATAGGTCAAGTAACTTTTAATTCAGGCACATAAGACACATTGTCAACAATCAAGCTTTTATTTTTGGAAGAAATAACCAAAGAAATAATAAATAGTTAAGATTAAAATAACCATTTGACCACAGGTTTCCAGGTTTATAAAAGAGATTGGTTGTCATTATCCTTATTTTACAAATGAAGAAACTGAGCTATCGGAAAGTATTGTTCTTCCCAACAGCCTGTTTGAAATAAAACATGTCATTAAATTCATATGACCTGGTTTAACAATATCATCTATATTAAGATCAGAAGACAGAGCTTTGCTTCCATAGTTAGCAATAAATATTTTAAAAATAATGTTTCTTTATGTGACTTGGAACACTCTGACAGCTTCATCCCAGACTCAACTAATTCTAATAAAGTCAGCTACTGGTCTGAGCATGAATCATAGAATATCATGAGCTGGAAGGAAACTACAATGACCATCCAACTCCTGTCTTTGCACAGGAACAGCCCAATAACCACAAGAAGTCACAACTGTAACTGTTTGCATTGTTCATCTGTAATTACTGTAAATTCTGTCAGTAAAAAAATATATACAGTTCAATGAATCACACAAACTTCCTTTGGTAGCTCTCTTCACAGTAAGTTGAACTGGCTTATCTTCGTACACTAAAAGAAAACAGAAAATTTGGCTTTAAAACTGATTTTTGAAACCAATAGTTGTTTTCCTTACTACCAATTTCGTATTTGGAGTATGGCTAACTGATTGCAAATAGCTCTTGAGAAAACATGCTGATGAGGTTCATACCTCTCAGCAAGAACAAAAAGCAGAAAGGCTTTGTGTGGGCCAGGCTGGGGTAGTGAAGGTGAGAGATGAGTCTGAGCAGAACAGAAAACTCCTGAAACCTCTCATGTCATGAAATTTCTTCCCTCCCCAGCCCTGCCCCTTGTTTAAATGAACAAATGAAACAAATTCCATGTCTTCATTAGGAATCCAACTGATGCATTTTTTCTGCCAAGATGATACCTTCTTTAGTAGCATCTTTGTTGCATATTGGTGCCTAGATTTCTGCCTTTTATATTCAAAATAGACAATTGTCCTGCTAGCCAACTGTTCCTTTAGTAAGTAAATGTTCTAGGAAGAATTAATAGGAAAAAACTTCTGATTTTTTCAATAATTTCCCACACGATCTGCTTTTTTCTTTTCTGCTGCATTCTTCACAAATATCAGTTAATATCTGCACATTTAATCAATTACCCGTGTCATTTATGTACGCAAGTGGAATTTGCTACTTAATTGCCTGTTTATTGCAGAGATACTTGAGAAGATTCAAGGCAAATAGCTTAACTCAAGTTCAGCATAGAGTCCTTCCAATTCTGTTCTGGATCCTAATGAAGAAGAAAGGAAGGATAGCTTTATTCCTTTCTTAGTAGTCTATCAAAATGACAGATTTTTCATGTGTTTGCTGGCATACAAAGTTCACAGTTAAGTGTTGTCATTTCCAGTCAGTGAATTATCAAGCCTAACTGAGAAGGCAGAAAATGGGGATCGATGCAATTTTTTTAACCATTAAAATTGTTTTTGCCTTGCCTTGAGTCACCTTCAGCTGTCTAGTCAATATGATCCTGAGACACATACTGAGGCTGTGCCCCCTGCTGCACACTGTCAACTGGAGATCCACACAGTAGTGTGGTTTTACTTAGTGCATCAGCAAGAGTGAAGACCCCATAACAGGATTCTGTTATAAATCTCAGGGTAATAAGAGAGTTACATTTGGGATATTATCTTTCAGTGCCTAGAGACTTTGAGAACATTATTGTGTTTTAGGGTTCATGCCAGAGCTAGGAATAACCTCCACAATTTGTTGAGAGAAAGAAGACTGTGAACTATGAATTCATGACTACAGTCTGTGCTAGGATATTTCTGAAGGATGGTACTTTTTGTTTTGCATTCCAAGATGGGAAGGTGAGAAAAATCTCAGTGATTTTAATTTCCAGGGGAGATGCTGTAAATGACACATAAGAATTTAGAACCTCTAATAAAGGGCAAAAATGAAGTCATGAGAATGTCCTGTAGAAGAGTAGAAGACATTTTTACAGGAGGGATGGAGACATTTTCACCTAATAAAAGAAATCCCTTTCAGTTTTCACACTCCCTGAGTGTTCTCCAGATTTGCATTGGCATTTTTTTCACAGGCACTAATGTGCCGGTTGAGAGAATATTCTTGGTAATGAATGACATTGAATTGATGACAAAGCAGAAAGTGAGTACTGAAAGGGGAGAAAATAAAAAGGCTAGCACAGTCGTTAAGATGAAACACCTGCTGTGAGTGCCATGAAAGGCTGTTGGGGAGCAGGCAGCTTCTGAAAAAATAATTTCTGAGGAAAGATAAAATATCCTTGTCGGCTGACAAGGCCACCTTACCTTCCTCTCCTCAGTTTCCTTCTTACGGATTACTGTTTTCATATCCATATTTTTTTGGCACATTATTAACAGCTTGTAATGCAGAGGTTGCACATAAATAGGTTTTGTTCAGATTGATACCTAACAAAGATTTCTTATTTTTTGTGTCTTCATGGTATTTAAGCTTAGTATATTCTGTCTGAACACATCATATAAAATTCCAGCAAGCCATTTTGTAAATCTCTAAGATGTTTTAAGAGTCTAACCACAGTTTCAAGAGATTACTCCAAAGGTTATTGCTGCACTGTCTCACTAGTATCACAAAACGTCTTTTCCTAGAAAGACAAAAATGGCATTTCTGAAGCTCGTCTTTAGCAATCCATTTTATCTCAGGTTATAATTTCACCCTTTTACAAGAAATAGGATTCTTCCTTTCCAAATGCAGAGAAATTTTGACAAAAGACATCCTCTGAAACCTGTCCCCATAAAACTTATCCTTAGCTGGCACTTTAAACCCAGATGATACTGACATAGCCTTTCCTAAGTGGGTGTGATGACACCAGCCTAACAGACGGGCCTATGGAGAACAACTATGTACTTCAATATTGAGTATTTCAGACACAGTGTTCCACCAAGGAGGCTCTGGACTGCAGTTTGCTCAGAGAAACATTGGCAAAGATCAAGGTGACATGCAATCTCTGGTTATCAGCAGTTATTTGGATCCTGGTATAATGTAAAGCATGCTTTGGCTCTCACCAGTGATAACTGGCATTTTGCTTACAAATGGAAGAGTGAGAAGGAACATTTTGACTGCTCTGTTGTTGATTTGAAGATCATGCCCATGGAACTTGGCCTAAGGGACACTGAAGGTTAACTGGAGTGACTTCACATTGCTCTGAGCCATTGTTTTTCTGAAGTATTTGAACTCTGTCAGGATCTCAGAACACTTTATCTAGGAGTGCTGCTCTCCCTTCACTAAGTTCACCAGCCAGACTGAATTGCTTTTTAGTCATAACCAGGGCAACAGTAGGTATCACCTAGGCAGAATATTTGGTAACTTTTAGACTTGATTTGTTTTCCAAAGTATATTTAAGTATCATGGGAATTATTTTATTAGTAACAAAGGCCTGTAGATTTATATTTTCAAAGGAACTGAAAGAGAATCATTCACAAGCCACTGTGACTGTCTAATGGAGCGAACAATTAGAAATGCCGCTTTAATGTGGTAGCAAAGGCCTTATACTATAAGAACAGGTGGTGTCCCTCAGAGGTCTTTAGTAGGACCAGCGCTGTTTAATATCTTCTTCAGTGACAGAGGCAGTGAGATCCCCTGCACCATCAGAGAACTTGCAGAGAAAACCAAGCTGAGGGGTATGATGGACATGTCTAAGGAACAAGATGTCATCCAAAAGGACCTGGACAAGAATTGGTCCCATGAAGTTCAACAATGCCAGATGTAAAATCCTATACCTGTGTCAGGTCTCAATTCATGCTGAGAGGTGAGTGAACTGAGAGAAGACATGTGGAGAAGGACTTGGAGATACTGGTGGATTAAGTACTGGACATGAAGTGACAACGTGAGCTTGCACAACCGTGTCCTGGGCTGCACCAAAAGAAGAGTGACTAGCTTGTTGAGGGAGGGGATTCTGCCCTTCTCCTCTGCTCTGGTGAGACCCCACCTGCAGGGCTGCACCCAGCTCTGGGGTCCTCTCAGTACAAGAAAGATGTGGACCTTTTGGAGTGTGTTATTGTAGGACACGAGAAAATGAATGACTCCAAATACTTTTTCAGAAGGCGAAAGAAGGTTTTATTGTCTAATTTCTTCCTACCTTTTATAAGGCGTTCTGATACAGACTTAACATGATTGGTGAATAGGAACGACACCTCTCTAATCCCATTGGTTAAACTAGAGAAACAGGACTAGACAGGTAAACATCACATAGAGAAAATTGTTTTGGAAAACAATTGTTTTGAATCAGTTGTTTACCAAGGTTGTTTTGAGAAGAAGCTTCCTAGAGATATTTTTCCCTTGGGAAGCAAAATCTGAGTCTCAGACTCAGAAATATCAGGCTCACAGGAGCAGGTCCAGACAAGGGCCATGAGGATGATTCGAGGGCTGAAGCACTTCTATGAAGACAGGCTGAGAGAGCTGGGTTTGTTCAGCCTGAACAAGAGAAGGCTCCTGGGAGACCTTTTTGTGGCTGTTCAGTACTTAGAGGAGTCTTGTAAGAAAGATGGAGACAGGCTTTTCACTACAGCCTGTTGCAGCAGGACAAGGGGTAATCATTCTAAACTAAAAGAGGGTAGATTCAAATTAGATACAAGGAAGGTAGGGATATTTTGGAACAAAAGTGGTGAAATGTTGACGCAGGTTTGCCAGAGATGTGGTAGATACCTCATCCCTGGAAACATTCTGAGCTCTGAGCACCCTGTTCTAGCTGAAGATGTATCTGATCATTGCAGGGGGTTTGGATGAGGTGACCTTTAGAGATTCCTTTCAACCCAAAGCATTATAATTCTATGTTCGATGAAATACCTCTCATGTAAGTAGATCTGGTCATTTAAATGGATCTATTCCATTAAAAGATATGCATTAATGCCATAAATAATGGCTTACAGTGCTTGTCAGTTGCAAATTTTTCAAGAAAGAGAATCTGTATTTTGTTTTGAGAAGTCTTTTAATATTAGAAGTCCTATACAACATTCTTGACAGAATTTTGTAAAAAAGTGGATTCACATTCTTTGTAGGTGTAATTCCAGCAAGGTTGCATTATGGATTAATTTATTCTAAAAATATTTTCAGTGCATTCAGAGTTGACCTATTTTGACTAGATAATTTCAGAGCTATCATTATTTAATTCCTTTTGTTCTTGGCTCCTGAGCTAGAAAAGATTTGTATCCTTGTATTGTCCTTATTTGCAACAGATAAGTTAGACTATTTGTCTGTGCTTTCTTGGCCACTACAATTCACTGAATATTTCATTTTATGAAAATTTTTGTTTTCTCTTGCATCAACTGTACTATTTTAACCTGCCACCTGAGGTAATTTCAATTACATCTGACAAATGAGTTACAATAACCAAATGAGTTGCATTCTTTTCATAAGTAATTACAATGCAAATTTTGAGTATTATACTCAGTTTTCTGGAAATAAATTGGACAGTCCTCTCTCTTTTCTTGAAATATTTACTGCAGGAAAGATACATATGATTATATAGAAACTAAATGTAAATTAATGACAGAAAATCGCAGTTGAAGAGCATGTTTGTTCCATGCAGCACTGAGCTTTAGAAGTGATTATGAATGTTTTCAGCAGCCCCAAAAGGGCGGAACAAACCAAATATTTCAAAGAACTCTTTATAATCTTATAAACAAAAAGAGAAATCTTGATTTGGATCAGATACAAGCAACCATCCACTTGGAAAGAAGAATTCATTTATCCTTACTAAAACCCTCTTGTATTCATGACAGTGACCTAGAAGAATAGTTTTTCCTTCCTCTGTTTAGATCTGTGTAAAAAAATCCTGTCACCCATGTTTAGGCCTTGGCAAATTGAGAATATGGGTGTGGTACTCAAGTTTGTTGTTTATTGCTTAAGTTTCACTGATGAGGACAAACAAAACTAATTTCTGAGACAAAAATAAATCTTGCACACTCCAAAATAATTCCACTGGTCAATACCTTCCTCCTCCTCCAAAGCCACAGATATTGCTCTCTCAGTTTTACCCAACTTTGTAGGAAGATTGGAGGAAGAAGCTATCTGTGGCATTGTAGAAATTTCTGTGTTAACCATGATGACAATCCAGAGAAATAGGCTTCACCCAGTACAATATTTAGAAATGTAGCATTTTAATAGTTTATCTTTTGCAATACACTTATTAAAAATTATTTTATCTAATAGATTAATAATTGCAATCAAAGACGATAAGGTCACAAAGGTCATAAGGTGAGCTGGAATGAGACTTTAAGGTTTTTCAGTCCTGGAAAATCACTTAATCACTGAATCATTCTTTTTAACACTGCTAGCTTCCACAAAAGTGTATGGTTTAACATCAGTCTCTGGCATACTGGTAATTGAAAAATTTATCACGATCCTAAATAGTAAAAAGCTTACTGAAATGAATCTGCTAACAAATAAGATTGTACAATTAAACTAAGCTCTGTAAGGCAAATTTTTATCTGCTTTTATGTAATCAAGATAACAGTTCTTCTCTAGCCCAAGATTCTAAAATTCATGATTCATTTAGTTGAAAAAACACCCTGCCTTCTTTTTCCGGTGGGATCTCAATGTAAGTTACTTCACCAGCATAGCACGTGCCTCTTCAACAGGACCACCGTAACCTTGCTCAAAGCAAACTTGAAAGGTTGCTATAACATGAAGTTTTATCATGTCATAAATGGTCTATGACAACAGGAAAATGATCCTTAATGTCAGGATGATTCAGAAGCCTGTCTCACTAAATTGACTACAGAATAAGAGGCAACCTCCTCACATGGGTGTCTGCATGTGAATAACCTTCCTAAGTGTCCAAGGTACTTTTGTAAAACAGAACTGAATATATAAACACTCCCACATTGTTAGTGTTGATAAATTACTTGGAACAATCACTCTGAGGAACTTCAAACTTCTGATGTTAATAGGTAGAAAATCAAAGATGTCACCTTTTAATAATCAAATTCACCAATCAAAACCTGAATATAATTTCAGGTGTAGGGGTATTTATGCTGCAGTTCCAGTGAAAGCTCAATTTAGATCTATACTTCCCCTCTACAGGGCTATTCTTGACCTATTAAGCAGCAAGTAGGTAAAAAAATTAAGCAGTATAGTTCTGTATAATTTCAGTATTATGAAAATTTTTCTAATATTGGAAGGATAAAAATATCACATGTAGGGACTCAATTTCAACAGAAAACATAATAGAAACTTTATGAAATGATTTGTGAGTGCTTTTGTTAAAACTGAACTTCCTAAGAATATGTTTGTTTTGCTTTATCACCCTCATTCTTGGTTATGGATAATTTTGCTGACAGAATTAATTTTCCTAATATATACATGTCCATGCAGGTAATTGCTAAAATATTGGGTTTGCATTTACATTTCTGTTTCCTAGCAGGGGGACAACTGCAAAACATTTTCCTTCATATGAACTATTACAAGTTAAATTTAGAACTAAAGAAAATACCCAGTTCAGGAAATTAGTTTAAATCTTATGTTTATTTTTCAGTAGCACACAATTTTCTTCTTAAAAATACTGAATAAAGGGTTAATATATTAATTAGAATACCATATGATCTTCTAATTTCCAGTTGAACAGCTTTGTCTTTCACTCTTTGGGCTGTATCAATTGATCACAATTTGCTTATGCCACTGTTTGAACCCATCTTGCCAAGGCCTGTGACAACATTTTGCCCTTTAGAGCTTTTAATGTTCAGCTTACAGTTCCTGGGTGACATCCAAAACCACAAAGTCACAGTTGTTTTCCAAGTTTTAAATACAGCTTTGAATCCATTAATGACTCCTCTGCTGTTTCTTCTGTGACTTCAACTGTTGTATCACAGAAAGAACCAGGCAGAGTTCCTTTGCTCCTCAAGAATGTAATATGCCATGGCCCATTTGAAGTAGCATCTCCACAAAGTAAACCTTTATAGCAGGAGCTAAGTGTAGCATCCATGAGTGGCATCTGGCAGTTTGTGATACAGAGCAAATAAGGTTGGAGATTGTTATTCCCCAGAGCATTTTATGCAAAGGAGATTAGACTATGCAAGAATGACTTAAAGTGCCACAGGTTTCATGCTGGAGAAACCTGGTTTTCAATGCTGTATATCTGAAGCCAAGTTAAAAAAGCATAACATTCTTTTAATCTCTTCTTCTTGATAAAAGGAGAAGAAATCAGCAACTAAAATAATTTTACATGTGGTTAAACAGTACACAGTGCTGCTGGAAACCCAGCAAAAGTAGAAGGAGATATAGTCTCTGGAGATCAGTAATACTGCATTTCTGTAAGCCTCTTGATCAGATCTCTGAGTTAGTGAGAAACCCATCCATCATCTATTTTATTCAAGTAGAACAAATAGAATTAGATAAGAAAACTGTCAGTGACATGTGGAGCTGGATGACTATGGATAATCAGAGAAAAGAGACTCAGAACTACAAAGTAAGTCAAAGAATCATGGAATTATGTTCAAACTTAAATTAACCCTAACAGAAAGTTTTTGTTTCCCAAGTTTCTCTAAAACATTTCCTTTCCTGGAAGACATTGCTGGAAATTCCATACTGAGGCCACTGAAAAACAAGCCAAATAATCGGCAAAGATCCATTGTTGGTAATAATTCTGTTTTGAGAAAGGAAATTCAATAAGATGTGAGTATTTTCTACTTTTGTAAGTGTAATAAAATGTAAAGTATTGCATAGTGCAAATATATTACTTGTTGTCCAAGTAGTCATTCTCAAATTGGAGTTAGATATAATCTTTCCCTTCCTTAGTAAAGAGCAAGTTAAACCAATAACTATCCCAGAAATTTATACTGATATCTAAATCAGCTCCTGCAAGTAAAATTAACCCCGACAGCAATAGTACTTGCCCTTACCTTTTGAACTTTGCTATTTTAAGGTCTAAAACTGAGTGAACATGAGCCTGTCTATCTGACTTTTCTTCCCTGCTGCAAGGGAGTATTTGGGTCTGGCTGGGGCAGAGTTAATTTTCATTGTAGGAGACCATGTGTCTGTGCTTTAGATCTATGAATAAACCAGTATTGATAACTACACAGTGTTTTGACTGTTACAGAGCAGTGCTAACACAGCATCAATGCTTTCTCTGTTTCTCACTCTGTGTCTCAAGTAGAAATGTAGAGGGCAAGGTACTGTGAGGGAGCACAGCTGGGACAGATGACCCCAACTGACCAAAGGAATATTCCAGACCATGTATTGTCATGCTTTGCAAAAAATCCCAAGGGTGAAGTGTCAACCAACTAGTCTTTGCTCAGAGACTAATTGAGCATCAATCTGTTTGTGGGAGGAGCTGAGTGATTGCTTTTACCAGGCCTTTTTTTTTTTTTTTTTTTTTGCTATTTTCTTCTCTTTT
>WBMY01003409.1:534406-611373 GCA_013397315.1 Donacobius atricapilla
TTTTTTGCTATTTCCTTCACTTATTAAGCCCCCTTTCAGCGGACCCACAAGTTTTTTTTTTCACTTTTGTTCATCATATTCAGTTCCCTATCCCCCAGCAAGGAGGAGAGTAAGTGAGTGGCTATGCTGAACTATTGTATTTACTGTCAGATAAAAATTCCCAAAATTATTGCCTGAAAAAAATCCAGTAGCTTTCTGAAAACTGCATGATTTTGTGGATATCTGCAGTGCACCACTTTTACACTACCCAGGAAGTTTTCTCTTTTGCATAAGAATCCCATTAAGTCTGTGCAATACTATGCAGGTGGTCTGGAAAGAGTGAGAATCCAAAGTGTAATGTTGCATTTTATACAGAGATATAAAACCTTTCCCTCTAAAAGGAAATAATGACTTTAAATGGAAAGTCAAATGCAAACTAGTAGGAAACTAACCCCTGCTCTGCCTGTTAAAATAAACTTAGCAAGGGGTTGTTGGTATAAGTATTGTTAACCAAGAAAACTACTTAGGCATTCTATTTCCACAAAAATCTCCAAAGCCCCCCAAAACAAACAAAGGTTCCAGAATTCAGTTACCTCATAATATTTTTGTCTTCATACTTCATAACCTGAGGGAAACAGAATTAGAGAAAGATTAACACTTGGTAAAACAAACATATAAATAAACCAAGAATCAGTCAGCTTTTTCTCCAGGTTCACAGTTCAACTGAAGAACCACCTTTTCTGTAGCACAATACTGAAGAGAAAAGTTTTAATATTTACCAGAATTCTGTACAGAGCCATTTTAATGTCTGCAGTTACTTAATAATTGGGCTCCATTTTGAAATAGTATGATTTTCCCTGAAACAGAAAAAAAATCTATGAAAATGGAACTTTTCTCCAGGGGAGTAAATGCAGGACTGAAGCACAGATATCAGCTTTGTTGTAAGAATATAATTTCTTTTGTGAAATGAAGTAAGAAATTATATGACAGAGTGGATCATCTGTATTTACTAAAAATAGACAGCTATTTCCCCAAAATAGTGTCTTAAGTAATTCTAAAAGCTGTTTAGCATTACTTCATAGAATGGAAACTATTACTATTGTTTCAGAGGCAAATTATGGTTTTCCAGAGCATATTTCAGTAGAATTGTTTGGCTGGGTAGTATAATCTTATGAATTTTTTCAATAATGTGGTTGGAATTTGATTCAACATCTCTATTTTATTACTGTATTGATGGGACACTCTGCATAATTGTTGACAATTTCCCAAAGAGAGAAAGTTTGACTGTGTACTGTTAGAATGATTGGAAAGCATAGCTCTAATCATTAGTATTTTGTCACCTGTGTAGAAATAGTATTTCATTCACCTGCAGTGTGGTGTCTGACACAGGCAATGGTACAGTATATTAACAACTTACCGAAACTGATTATTTGCAGCATCTGAGTGAACTGTGCAAGTCACTCAAGGGTGAAAACAAATCTTAGAAGTCTGGACTTTGTGTTGAAGAATACATTTTGGTATAACATAAGGCTGAAAATATGGAACCTGATTAATATTTAAGGATCTCACAGCCTGGTGATGCCAAGATTTCTTCTTATAGAAATATAGGACTGAAAGAAGCCTTGTAGGTCTGTGTCACGCTAGGGTAGGCAGAAAAATAGGCAAAACCCCCTGCCAGTCCTTGTTTGTGCTTTCACACCTGGTATGTCTGGGTTGGTGTTATTCCTAAAACTGAGTATATTTTATTACTTCATAGTAATAGAAATTCTCTCCCTCATTAGGCCTGTTGTGAAAAAGAAGTTCAGAATACCTTTAATTTTGAACTGCGATTTGCTACCTTGCACTAGAGTGTTTGAATTTAACTTATCTAGTATCATGGTAAGAAACAAATGGGTGATTCATAATGTTGTCTCTGTATTTTCAAAAGGGAAAAAGAGGCATAAATTATTAATACAGCTGACAGATGCCTCTGCAATTCTTTATCTCTTGTAAGTCTTAAATAAAACAGGCATTTTCTTGCATTGAATAATTTCTCTACTTTGTACCAGTAAGCAAACAACATTTGTGAGACACAAGAATTTTTAAAATATTGGAGTTTACTTACTGCAAGGATATTGACAAAAAGAGTCTTTGCTATTTTATTGAAGACAAATATAGGTAAAATCAAAAGTATGACCTTCAACAGAAGCTAAATTGTTAGAGAATTGTTTCACTCTGCGCTGTGTGTGCCAGTCTCTTTCTCCAGGCTCAACTGACAGAATGGAGGACACAGTCTCAAGCTGTGCCAAGGGAAATACAGGTTGGATATTAGGAAAATGTTTTTTACAGAAAGAGTGATAAAGTACTGGAATGATCTGCCCTGGGAGGTGGTGGAGTCACAATCCCTGGATGTGTTTAAAAAAGACTGGATGTGGCACTCGGTGCCATGATCTAGTTGAGGTGTTAGGGCGTGGATAGGACTCAATGGTCTTGAAGGTCTTTTCCAATCTAGTGATTCTGTGATTCTGTGATTCAGTACCTGGCTAAGCTCTGTATCTTACAAAAATAACGTCTTTGGAGAAATAAATTTCATGCAGCATTACTGTGGTGATTGTCTTCATATGCCATTTCACTTCAGCCAGCCAAAAGCCTATCAAGTAGGATTTTTTTTCAGTGCAAAAAAATACTAAAGTATTTGGATGCCAAAAGATGCACCAAGGATGAAAATCCATGGATTTTTCCCAAAACTGATGGTTGTACTGCCTAGCTCAGTGAAATTAGTTCTGACTTCAGAACTGTGTTCATGAAATATGATGGTGAAAGTACACCAGAGGCACTTTCTTTTGCCATCAGTGATCTCTTTGGTTGCTGTCAGAGCCGGCTGTTTTGCTACCAGCAGGACCATAAACTCATGGTGATTTTGGATCTGGATCTGTGATTTGCTTTCTTCTTTAAGAATAAGCAGCAGTGAATGCTAAAATCTACTCAGAGTCTCTGAACTGTTTAGGAAGCATGGTTGAAACAGATTGACAACAGAGAAAATTGTCAGTCCAGACTGCCTAAACAGGTACTGTAATTCTACACAGACTGTGTGAACAACTGCAGTTAGAATGAGTGAAAAAGTTCTAAAAGCACTAGGCATTACTCAACACAGTAAGAAACTCCTGAATCAGAAACATGGATATTGCACAAACCACTTGTGTGATTTTTACAAAGGTGGCATCACTATAAAATGTCTTTTGCTCATATCTCCAAAATGACCATTCATTATTAAGTTTATTTATTCAGTTAAAAAAAAGAACACCTCTACTTAAATATAGATGCAACAAGTGCATAATTTTTACTCTGCACTTTTTGAGAGCTAAACCTATGAAGAGAGGAAATATTTAACAAAATTTATGTTTAAATTCATGGAAAAAATGCACTACCTCAAATGCACTGTACTTCCTTCAGAAATTTGTCTTGGATAGCTGATGATAGGAAAAAAACCTGACAAATAAACTGAACAACTAATTACTCTTCATCTTTTGCATAACGAGCTCATTACACAATGTGTTTTTTTTTCCAAAGTTACTTAATGTTTAATCATGATAAATTTTTGTTTGCTGGCAATTTAGTTAACAGCCAAGGGCAATTTAAGAGCTTTCTTTATTGAATAATTTAGGAGACCCAAAAAGTATTATTTTATGTTGAATGAAGTCTTATCTTCATCCCCCAGTGAGAGCTGTCACTTGGATTTCAGTATGTTTTTTCTGGTATAGATTTCCTTGTGGGTTTTCTTGATTACTGGGCTGAAAGAAATGTTAGAAGTGCAGTTTGAACTGAAACATAGAAAATACTGAACATTCTAGGACATTATTTTGTTGTCTTAATTTTGTTTTCTCAAAGTCAGATATTAGAAAAAATTTAAGAAAAATGAGCAAAACATGTTGATGGTTCTGAATTTTTTTTTTTAATAAAATAAGCTATTTGAACCATAAGCTTCCACTCAGGGTCTCTGTTATTTCTGTAGATTAGTCAAGTGACTATGCCTTTGAATAGTGGTTTTCTTTTACTTTCCCTTTGTGCTGTATAGAAAAAAAAGAGGTTGTGGGTCATCATGTTTTTGCTTGACTTTTGTGTGACTGCTTTCAGGCCAAGTAATGGACTCTTGGGCAGCAGAGTTTGGACAGTATCTGTGGGATGAAGGCAAAGATGCTGTTTTGAAAATCAGAAAATATATTAAATTAGTTGTTGCTTCATCTCACTCGTTTTACTTCCTTGCTCCTTGCTTTGGTTGCAAAGCCTGGAAATGAAGAGAGGAAGGAAAAGTCAAGCATTTATGAATATTATTGCCTGTTAACAGTTCAGCATAAATATAATGCATAGCAATGGCTGACAAAATTATAAACATGGAGGCTTAAAGTGAGAAGAAAACCCAACACATCAGTGGCAGCAGCTTATGACAAACTTTGAAATGTTTAATAAGCTGCTATCAAACCAGAAAGTCAAAGCAGCAATTGCCTCTGCACAAAAATGATCTGTGAAAGAGAAGAGGGTTAGTGTGGGTGTTTCAGAGATAAAAAACAAACCAAAACAGGGGAAAAGAAAATATTCCCTTTGAAAAAGAGGAACACTAGCCATCTTTAAAGAGGAAGATATATGAGAAACACAGTTTACCTTCACCTCTCATCTGTCCTTATACCCCTACCACAACCAAACTGGTGAATGTTGGCAATACAGGTCCTGCTAATAAGTGATTAGTTTTTTCAAAAGCTATTTGAGTTGTGCAATTCATGTTTGCAGTAATGTCTTGCCCAGCTTTCTGAGGGCTGTGCAGCTGAGTCAACCAGAAAGCTGAGGCAAAACTTCCTAAAATCAGATGGAGTTTTTCTGTTGCCTTTAGGTTAACTATCGAGATAAGCTCCAGGGGAGGTAAATCCAATACAAGCTTTAAGAGTTTTGGCTGTAAAATACAGAGTTTGTCTAATTTGCCTAAACATCTTTGTGGCTCCATTCAGTGCTCTTGCTTCAGTCATGGAAAGCTTTGCCTTTGGCTGATCATGGAGGTTTTTTGTGAGCCACACTCACAACACACAACTTCCTGACTGCTGCGCAGCCCGCATGAAGGAGAACTGTGCTTTCATCTGTTGAAAAAAGTTTAGGAAAAGAGAATGGAAAAGATTGACAATCACAGAGTGGTTGAGATTGGGAGGGACCTCTGGTACAAGATGCTTCTGCTCCAGCGGGGTGTCCTAGACTCCATTGCCAGGGAAAATGCCTGGGTGGCTTTTAAATATCCCCAAGGAGCTAGACTCCACAACATTTCTAGGTGACCTGTGACAGTGCTTGGTCACCTGTTTGGTATAAAAGTGTCACATCTTCTTTTCCATTGAGAAGAACTGCTGCAAGTGATTGTGTGTGGCATATGTAAGCATTGAAATGTGAAGAGGAATCCATGATAAAATGCCAGCTGTTTACTGAGGAAAAATCATAGGGATTAGTACTGCTGAAAAAGAACATCTGCTTTTGGAAGAGTGAGTACTGAAAAACCCAGTTTGATTCTCCTCAGTGACAGTAACCGAACAGGTGCTGCAGCTGCTGGTGTGCCTCTATTGTGGGGTTTTTATCACGTTGTATTTTATATCATGATTTTTTTTTATCATGTTGTGGGTAAGCTGAATGACCAGTAAGTGTCCTCACATTTGAAAGCATCATGAAGAGTGAAAAAATGAACAAAGCACTTATTCTGCCTGGAAGTGACTGTTTGTGTAAAAGCAAAGACATGAATTAAAACACTCATCAGTCAGCAAAATTACTTCCTGCTAAAAATGGTAGATAGGGGACAGTAAAGACCAGTAAAAACCATTATTTTGCGTCAGAAAGTCCACGATTTAATGAGAGAAGGCAAAAAGGATTCATGCTTAAGGAAAGGTTTAATGATGCCGTTTCTGGTAGGTTTAAAATAGATGCTGCAAAACTACTAATTTTCTGTGACGTAATATGGTGCAAGTATCTAAATGGAGCAGGATTCTCAGGATTATGTAGGCCCTAGCCTCCCTGATTCTTGGGCTATTTGGAGATAAATGATAGTCCAATTGTTTTTAAAGATTATCAGAGCATAAAAGAATCAAGAATTTTAAGGCAAAAAATTAGGAATATTTTGATAGATTCAAATGCATTAAATTGAAATTCCGTACAAGGAAATTAAAAAAACACCCTATTGTTCTCATATTGTTGAATGGAAATTACTTTTTTATAAGATTATTAGCAAAAAGCTAACTCTGGTCTTAAAATGTCTATTGTTAATAAGTAGGTTATGGTAGTAGGTAATAGCTTTTTTTTTTTAAAGATGTTTAATAAAGGCCATCAACTAGTTACAGCTTTCAGTAAGACACTGTTTTGAGTCAAGGAAACTAAAGTTGCAAAAGAAGGTATTGAATCATCTTCATACAAAAAGAGACTCTGGAAGGTACTGTGGTCATGTTTTATGATCCTAATCTTTCAATTACATCTGCATGGATTGGGGGCTAGGCCTACTAGATGAAATTCTTAATGCGTGCAGTCCTATCTGCAGTCATTTTTATCCACCAAAAAGCTGGTTTTCATTTAAAGAAAGATGATCAACAGCTAGATAGATATATGTGAAGAGAGCTTTGTTTACAGGAAAGTACGATTCATGGTTCACCTCACATGCTAGAAGAGATATTGAATGAAATTCTCAGTATGAATAAAGTTGAGAGCCATGTAGGAACCACATCAGTGTGTGGAATTTGAATAGCCTGTGGTGGTTTGGTTCTTATATACCCATTTTTTGGGACAGGCTAGTGGCAGATGCTAGATACAGGCACCGAAAACCAACCCTCCATTGTAGCTTGTCTTTATGCTTAAATTGTGGAAGAAACCCCTTATGAATAATTACCTCCACACACTTTCTGTGTATCTTTATTATCTTTAGAACAGAGCAAAAAGGGCTTGCACACTGATTTCTCTCTGAAAAAGACCCCCTGACTCGAGCCAGCAGCTGCTTTTACTCCCTGCAGTGGTAATTTGAAACCCCTCTGGGCTGACCACTCCTATCTATCTATCTATCTATCAATCTATCTATCTATCTATCTAATCTATCTATCCATCCATCCATCCATCCATTTGTCCATGTCTTACAGTTTTCGATGGTGATTTCTCCTATTTGATGTAAATCATCAAATGGCAAGACTACTGTTCTGAGTTGACTCACAGCCACAGGGGCTTTGCTGTTGCACAAGGATGGATGCATTCTTACACCTCAGGGTTTGACAGCTTCCAAATGTATGTCTGCCCTGGTTTCAGCTGGGATAGAGTTCATTTTCTCCTTAGCATCTGGTACAGAGCTGTGTTTTGGATCTGGTATGAGAATGATGTTGATAACATGCTAATGTTTGCTTGTGGCTAAGTAGAGCCACAACCAAAGTCCTTACTTTTAGTCAAGGACTTTTTAGGGTCTCAGATTCTGCCAGTGAAGAGCTGCACGAGAAGATGGGGGGCAGCAAGGTGACCCGAACTGGCCAAGGGATATTCAGTACCATAGATCATCATGTTCAGTATATAAGGTGGGGAGAATCGGCTGGGAGGGTCCAACTGCTGCCGTGGGACAGTTTGGGCATTGGTCAGTGGTAGTGAGCCATGGCATTTTCAGATAATATTCTGGGGGGAATTCTTTCATCTCTCCTGACATTTTCCACAGAGCACAAATAGCAACAAAGCACGATGGCACAGAGGCATTAAGGACAATGCTTTCACATGTGGCCCTCTCAGGAGCTCAGTCCCTTCCTTTCATATTACTAAACAAACATCTGAAGTAAATGCCAAATCTTGTTGATTGCTCCTTTATCCAGGGCTGCCTGCCTCAGGCAATTCAAACCACTCTCACAAGGCCTCCGACTGTGAGAGTGAAATGTCTATCCTTGAAATGTCTAGTTGCTTCCTACAAATAAAGTTAGGACAAATCTTTCAGAAATTTCTGTTTAACATTTATATTTGTTCAGGTTAACTTCATCTCAAAATGAAGCCATAGTAATGATGATATGTAATAACCATATTTTTCCATAAACAAAAGAATGGACATTTTCTCTTATCTAATGATGCAATTTGAGCCATTCCAGCAACTTTAAGATTTCATTGGCATTTAGTTCCAAGAGAACATGGAAATGTTAAATATTTATACAGATAAGTCCACGGCTAATGTAGTTCTCTTTCAAACATTGCATATTGTATGATGTTGGAAAAGTATATACTCAAAACCACAAAGATCTGAAGAACAGAATACAGTTTGAAAATCATTCTTTCACATTTTTAATGTAATTCTTTCCTTAACTGACTGCAACAAACAACATTGTCTGTATGCTAACAAAACCCAGTCCAGTTTATTGGTGAATTTAGAGGTCAAGTTGCATTCCTTGCCTCAGAACCTTAAGCACATGCAATTTCTAAAACTTAAAATGTGCTAAATTTCCATGAAGACAGAAAAGAGCTTTTGGGATACTATTCGTACAATGTCTGCTGCCTGCCTGAAATATTTCTGAGCCAGAAGCTTCTGGTGATGGCTCTGCTGTTGCATAGCTATTGTTCAATTCTTGCAAGGTAACATGAAGTGTAACAAATTATTGCTCTCCTCTTCACGAAAGAAAGAAAAAACAACAACCAAATAAACCCCCCAAAACAAGGGGAAAAATGTGGTTTGTGTCAGCTAGGAAAGGAATTTATTAACTTCTCGCAGTTTAAATTCCTGAGTCATTGAAGCTTCTGAATCATAATACCTCATCACTTTTAAGAAATTTAAGAAAATATCTTTTCCATGCTAAAAATGTCATTCTGGGGAAAAAGGCATCATTCTCTATGTCTATTGCCTCCCTGGAAGTAAGAAAGCATTTAGTATGAGTTATTACAACTCTACATCAGGAAATGGCTCCCCAGCTGCAGTCTTAGGCAATAGATTCTTAAAATGAAATAATTTGGGATTCATGAACTACCTCAACCCTATCAGACTGGCCACAGAGCAACGCAAGCCTCTTTTTTCCTTCTCTATCTAATTCTTAAAATGGTCAAAGCTCCATGAGATGATGCCTGTGTAGGCAGTGCTGAAGAGCTGGACCATATCTGTACTGCCAGGTTAAGGACATACCCTGGCTGTAGAAGACATTAAACATTCTCTGTTTAAAACTAGCCCGGTTATACTACAGGGAAAATGTGAGCTCAGGATATCTGCTGTAGACAGGATTTCACCGTAGCTGGTTTTACTCATGCACCCTGTGTCCCTGTCGTGACCCCTGTCAAGGTGCCAAGTGTGAGTGGGCATTTTCTTTTTGACAGCATTTCAAAATCTAATTAAAAACACCTATCAAACACACAGGTGTCTTGTAGGCAGTCTAAGCAGTCTGCTCTGTTTAATAATTTTGAGACTGGATTCAAGAGTGGTGAATTCTTTTGATTCTTTAGGGTATGTTTCTGCTACTTTTACCTTCAGTTTGCCAGCAGGAGTTTACCGCTGCTCTTAGCAGGCAACCCTGTGTGACAAGATGGACAAAGAAAGATATTTATGATTTTGGGGAGGAAGTGGGGAAACTGGCTATAGGGAAGAGATCCTCAACACACAGAGACAGACCTACTCTTTAAAAGTAGATTCCCAAATTCTTGTTTGGACTGCCGATATTTAAGGACACAGCACACAGTCTTCAGCTTGAGTGTTTTGCAGTAAGGATTGCTTTAAATCATTTACTTTGCAGTTAAAGATACATGACAGGCCACAGGAGTGGTGAAGTCTGACAGGAGTCTTTTTCTCAAAAGTAAAAAAGAACCAATGCACCATATAATTCACTGACATAGGTCCAGATAGAGTGCAAATATCTCTCCAGAGAAATGCCTTTATAGCAGGATCTGATTTTGACTTCCACAGAATATAAAGCTGGTGTGGATTGCATGTGTTTTGCACACCCAATAAATGTCAAGGCACTAGGTATCATACTGCTTTGTAGCCACTTGCAGCCACTTATCAAATTATTAATTTTCAGACCACCCTGCACTGCACATATTCCTGAGTTTTCTCATTCATATGATGAGAACAAATCCTTATTAACCTACTGTACCTCACAGTGTGTTTCGGTTCATTCATTAGCATTTGGAAAGACCACTGAGGCCATTTAATAGGTGCACAACAGAAGGAAAAAAATCTTAATTATTGTTAGATGGCTACAGGTTTAATTATTCTCACTGTACTACCTGAGAGGTCTAGAGTTAAACTTTAGAGGCTCCAAAAATTGGGGTTATGCCATTTATAGCTCAGCATGGTACAATTTTTCATGCAACGATCTTCACTTTCTTCACTTTCAAGTTTAAATCTAGCTTTCTTTATTTTAAATTTTACTGAAAAGAGCCATATTGCTACAAGCATAAATTATGGTAGATGAACATTAATGATGTCTGTTCACAGCTGCTCTTAAGTAATTAGCACCCACTCCCCATGATCAATATTTTAAATGCCTGAACTATTCAATTAGGAGCACAAAACACTTCTGTTATCACTATTAAAATCACATTTTAACTGACATACCTGTAACACTCATGTTATAGAAAAATATGTTCGAGGCTGTTGATTTATTAAGTAAATTGGTTTGTGTTTGATGAGAGATCTGAATATGTGTAGCACTGCAAATGCACTTAAAAACCCATTGAAATTAATGCCACATTAATTACTGATTCCATGAACACTCTAGCATATGCTGGTATTAATTGCATCCATTATCACAAAATAAACATCTCTTTATAAAAACAAATGATGCTTCATCTTAATATTCTAGATTTTGATATCTTCCCTCACAGCTGTTGCTACTTCTGTTTTAGCGTTTTTGCTATAAAGAGCCACCTGTTAATTATAACAGATATTTTGGATATTTTTATCCTTTGCAGGAAAAAAAAAAAAATCTAAAGCAACAATATAACAGAATCTTAAGTCTCTGAATTATTGAGTAAAATTTAATTAAGTTTTTTGCAAGAATTTTCCCACTTAAAAACATGTATTTTTTTCTCCTTTTTATTTGCATAATAAATAAATAATAAAATACAGTACACACTTTTTAATATTTTTACTACAATATTAACATTTGTGTTTAAGAAACTGTTTAGACAGCTACTAAGAGAAACTTTTGCTTCAAGTAAGATTGCTGTTTCTGTTCTGTGCACAAGAATATCCTTGATAGGAAGCTCCAGAAACTTGTTTCAAATGGGCTATATAAAAATATGAGAAAGTAATTTTGGATTAAGTTTTGCTTTCACCTAATGAGCAACTGCTGCCTACCCTGTAAATCTGCCATTTCTTAGCCAGACGTTTTCATGGTGAAAACCTTCAATCAGAGAGAACAGCCTGGCTTTTAAAGTGCCAGTTTCCTTTGAAAAATGTCTCATTATAAATCACACTATAAGGTTATATTGATTTTGCTTCAGATTTATTGTCTATCAGTTAAGATTTTCTCAATTACAAGCAGAAAGCTTCTGCTGGGGGAGAGGGTGATTTTTTTAGTTTTCATCTTTGCAAACTGAACCAGGGTTGTACAATTTTTATGTTTTCTTTCTGCCCTGACTTTTATCTATCTTCACCAAACCTGGTCGTGAGTCCCTGTATTGTTATTAAAACTCCTCTCCACAGTTTTTTAAATTATTTGTATCTGAGGGCAAGATTCCTGGCAATGAGAATGTAATTACCAATTTCTGTAGTGCACTAAGAGACATTATCCCCTTGTCATTTGGCCATTACCTAGGGTGAGATTTCAGCATTAGTTGCAGTCAGGACCTTGGAATTAAGGCAGAGAGAGACATTGCACGTGATGTTCGATGGTGCTTTATTTTTCGCTGTTTCTCAGTGTGACACCCACAGGCCTGAGCTAAATGTCGAGTCAGTGTAGTTTATGGGCTAAGTCAGGCTCTTCAGATGGGATTCACAGAAGTTTACAATTTTGGGTGAGCCACCCATGATATGTGTTTTGAAAAGTGAAGTACAGGCTTAGCTCTCTGATGAGACTACGTGGCCCTCATCTGAGATGGGGACATAAGCTCAAAAGCAGATCAAGACTTTCTTCCCTGGGTAGGATCACAGAGTCAGCTCTCACTGGATTTTGGAAGCAGGATGACCTGCTCTGCCTGTACTATTTCCTTTGACATTGAATAAGGAAAATGTATGCATTTCTTACAGTAATCTTAATGCTGAAATCTTTATATTGGCAGGTTTTTGTCCTTTTTTTGTTTGTTTTGGGGTAGAGTCTTTTACTTCAGAAATTAAGTACAATGAAATCAATTGGCAAAAAAGATCATTAAAATTTATTGTGATTCCTAAAAAAATAGAAAATCAAAGCTATTATTATATAATTTAGTTTTCCTACCACCCTCAATCACTGCTCCCCCCCACACTTTTCACTCTTTCACTCTTTCACTTTTCAGAAAAATGCTGCCATTGTCTTTTTCCATTCTTCTTTCCATTTTCTTTACATCTAAAGTATATTCCACATACTCTCAAGATCTCTAACTTATGATAACAAGCACCTATATTGCTGCTTTTTTAATCCAATAACATAGCAATTACAGCAGTCATTCAGGTATTCTGTTTCAAAGCTTCATCAGAAAGGTTAAAAATAATTTCTAATCTCCAGAAAAATGCTGTAGACAGGCATTTCTGTACAGGGTCTAAACATGCTTTTCATGTTAAAGAAAGGCCATTCAAAAGGTCTAAGGGCTATGAATCTGTTACAGACTTTCATGAAAAGTCACTGGACAGAGAAGAACGGTTGACTCTAACCCTTGCTCCCAGGAGAGCTTGATACACTTTAAGTTAAGCAATGATTGGTGTTATGGTTGAAATATGTTTCGATGCTATGAAGAAGGCTAAGGACATCTCTCTCTTGAGTGTCTGGACCCCTGTGAAGGGAACTGTGACTTTTACGAAGCTATTTTTCTACTCCAGCGAATCTTGCACTCCTTCTAAATCACTATGTACTCATGGAGAGATCTGGAGCATCCTTTGACCCACATGAGCCTCTATCCCTGTATGTAGGGGTGAATTTTGTAAGAAGGGGAAGAGTGGAGTCTGAATCTTCTCACATGAAGATATTCAGGTGTTTTGCTTTCATTTTGCTTTCCTGACTGTGTGCCAAGACAGTATTTTAATGAAGATCCTAAGCCAGGCTCTTCAGGGGATATGGACATTTTTGGGATTTCATGGGAGATAAGGACTGAAAGGGGAAGAACATCAGTTAGCAGAATCCAAAACCTTCCATCAAAAGCTTGTATTCCTAAGAATTTTGCCATTTAAGGTGTAAAGCGAAGGTTATGAAGCTTGCATATTTTAATGAGCTAGACATCTTTGTAATTTCAATTACTTATGTTCTTTCAGGGGTTTAGATCTTTGTCAAAAAGCTATCTCTTGGACTGTACACAAGATAATCTTACTAGGAGAACACCATTTGTCAGTTTCTTTTTAGGTTTAAAATATATGTCTGTTCTAATGAGAGTTTTTGACTAGTCAGATTTTGTCTGTTGCCTGGGAGAATTGTTCTGATCTTTCCCTTTTCATCGCAGCTCCCTCATTTAATTCTATTTTTAATTTCCTTTAAAATAATACTACCCAAACTGTGGTGTTTATTGTAAAATCTTTTATTTTTTTTTTTTCATCACAAGTTAAGGTCTTTGAATTATCCTCTCTTTGTGCAGAATCTAGCTAAAGGAGCTTATTTTTAACAGATGCTCATCTGATTGCAATTCCAACACCCTTGCCCATAATTTAAAGACAAAAAAAAAGATCTGTGTCTCATTGATATATTTTGTTTTATTTTGTCTATGATTTTTATATATGAAAAAATAAGATAAAACCCGGGACTGGTTTGGTGAAATTGTTGCTATCTTTTAATATCTAATGATAATAAATGGAACACAAATATCATCTAAGGTTAGTTCAGTTAATCATCACTTGAGAAAAAGTTTCTTTTGAAAAGATTTGCTAGGCTTTGTAGAAAAGTAATGAAAATATCATTACTGGAGACATTTGAAATTGAGCTAGATGAAAATTTCAAAATATATCCTGAGATAAATTATGCATTAGTAGATAGATGTACTGGATGAAATAATATGTCTTTTTCTTTCTGTGATGTGTGAGATTCTGTGATTCAAGTCTTCTCTGCATCAAGTTAATTTAATCAGAAAATATTATTATTATTATTATTATTATTATTAATGTGCTACTGCATGTATCAAATATAGCTTTTTAATATAGGTCTAATAGGTCCTTCTGCTACATTAATAAATAGAAGTTGGTCACTATGAGAACCACTAAGTGTATGTTCACAGTAGGAATAGACAGCAAAGCAAGATGTTAAGCAATTAATTCAAAATTAAAGACGCTTAAAAGTGCAGATATTTTTGGTATCTTTCAACAGGTTTTAGTGTAATGGAAGAACACATAAATTTAATCAAGTATCAGTTACCTATGATAGTATGAGGTTGCTTTCTAATTATATTAATGTCTAACTTTATGCATCCAAATTTTTATATATAAAGTAAGAGGTAAGTAGTCTCTTAATTTAATGAAACCAGATCTCATTTATAGTAAAATGACCTTTGAATTATTGTACTTGGTTTTTTTCATCTGTTGACATTTTATGTAGAATATTGTATTTAAACATGGTATTTCTTGAATCGCTGTCATAATTTAGGTCCTGAAATCCCCTATCCATACCAGGGTTACCGTTAGGAAGTCATTGCTTAACCTGAATGTCTATTTGCCAGATCTGAGATCATAATATACCCTATTCTGCTCAGGGTTGGAAAGAGAAAGTAATTGGTGTCAGAAAACATTTTCCAGGACAACTGAGAGGACTAGCTTTCAAATATAGACTATGTATCAATAGAATCTGATCTTCCTACTAGACATTCAGTGTCCAAAGTTGTGTTCATTCATTTTTAGATTTAATAGCTGTATATATACACACTTTATATATACTTATATATAGCACAGATATATATTTAAAACCTGCTTTGATTCAGGTACTGACAATGTTGATGGTAGTTTGGTATTTTCCTTTTAGGAATTTTTATATTTCTTTTGCCATACTTCTGCTGCAGTCATGTGTTATACTGCCTTTGTGTTTGGCTAAAACCTCAAAATCATTTATACCTAACTCTACAAACGGGTGAAAGAAAGAATTTTGCTTTCAATGTTTTTCAGTGCTTCAGATGTGTTTTTCCTTTGCTTTTCATAGACCAACGCTTATTCCTGGGCAGGAAAACATATTAATTCTTATTTCACTCTCCTGTAATATCCAGGTTTTCCTTGAGACAAGTAAATACTTTTCATTATATTGACTTTAAAGACACTTTAAATTATACTTCAACATTATGTTACATATATACAACTCTGAGCACTTCAGAAAGAATAGAGTGACATCTCATTTTTTTTAAATTTATATCCCTCTTAGCTGATTACAAGCCAAAGTTTTATATAATCAACATTTAATTGAACATGTAAGTAACAGTAATATATACATGTCTTCTGTCAGGGCTTGGATTTCCTGCAATGCAGCTGTTAAATGATGAGGTGGTGATATTGGGGGAATGTCAATGCTGTAGTTTCCAGAATAAAATAAATGGCCATTAGCAGCATTTCTTTCGTATTATTCCCATTCATTCATGAAGATAAGGCAGCAGAGGCAGAAAGACAGCTGTCAGCCAAGGAGTCAGATGTGAGTTTGAGTTTGTTCAAAAGAGATTGTTCACTGGAGATTGTGCACTCCCCAGTGAATCCTGGTACTTTACTGAGCTCATGCTGTGTGACAGTGTGAAAGCACTATGTGCTGGGATGTGACTGTACCTCATAACAACTAGAAGGTATCTTGAACATCCAAAATGGATAGTGGAATGATTAATAAACATGCAGCATTTATTATTGATTTGTCTATTACATCTTAAAAGATACCTTTGTGACACCTGTTTTAAGTTCAGTTAACTCACAATATGTCTTTTCAAGATTTAAGCACAATTCAGTATATTTTTGAGGACACTTTTGGAACAAAGAGTGTTAAATTGATTCCTTTTTGCATTTTCTCTTGTTTTCACAGGTACAAGGGGTGATCTCACACTGTTTATGTTACTCTAAAAACTCCCTTTGTTCAACTTCAGTTAGTTTCATCTGAGTACATTTTAGAATTTAAAATGTATTTGCTAATGTGTATTTGATTCAGTCATTTAAGCTCTCACCAAGATTTTTGTGAAGTTGAAATACTTAGTATTTGTTTATTCAAGGAAAGGAGAAGTCTGTGGAAGGAGGTAATGTCTATTATACAAACAGGTGCAGCTGTAAAAAGAGCCCTTCTTCCACTCTGAAACAAAAGCAGCAACATTTAAGGCAGTATGAATTCAAAATCAGAAAAGTGCTTTCAGCATGTGTGGGCTTGTGATAAAGTTCTTTCTCAGGCTGCCAGATAGAGTATCAGGGAACATTACACATTTTCACAAAACAGCAAGATAGTTAAGCATGAGAAGCAGAAGAAAAAGCCATGTAAAGCAAACATCCAGAATTTAGTCTGCCCTTATTTCAGCTGTAAGGCCAACTGTGTCTCATTATTCCTGCCAGATGCAGTAGATAGCAGGTATAGATAAATTGTTGGCGGAGAGGTTGTTTTGGTGTGGATTTAATATTTGCTTCTTATCAGAGCAGGCTGCAGAATAGCTGCCTAGAGGAAGGTTGATGATGGGCCTGCTGGTATCTAATAAATAATAGCATGTTTTTTTCTTATGATAGGGTTCTAGTGCTGGTGCTTAGAGGGGTTGGTAGGATGAGCTTGCTGTTAGTAGTCTCAGTGGTTGGTGATTGATGGTCTGGGGAAGTCAGCAGGCACTGCTCTAAGAGGTGAGCACACTAGAAGATCTTGCTGAGAAGAGATGGCGCAGGTAGGGGCTCTGGGATGGGAAGGACAGCACAAGAGCAAAGAGCTCTAATTGGGAGATGGAAGCTGTAATGTTAGTCTTCTCCAGGACACTGAGTAGGTCACAAGAGTAGCTACCTCAGATGCTACCAAAGAGTGTATGTTTGCCATTTTTGTGGTGTGTTCTAAGAGGGTTGTACTTACTATGCTCATGAAAATTAAATATAGAGCTGTAGCTTCTTTGTGTGAAGTATTACAGTTTCTCCAGATAAAAGCAGTTCCCAAACCTTTAGTGAAGAATATGAATATGCATGCCTTTTAAAGTGTGAAAGAGGCTATTGAATCATTTAGTCTGACCTACCCTGGGCTTTCAAGTTTTGAGCTTCTTACCTTAAATTAAAGAACTGTGGCACCTAGGAAATTAAACTTCATGCTAAAGTCTTTAAGTACTTTTAATGGTAGGAATAATTAGAGTGAAATATGTCTAGATAACTCTGGCAGTTATTCTGCTGAACAAGAAGAGAGTTTCTTCCACTCCTTCTCTAGCCTTCATGGAGTACACATTGTCTAGATGGGAAAAGGTATTCCCCAAATATAACGTGAAAATTTTACAGGCTTGACCTTGTGAGTAAGGCAAACCAGACAGACTTCTAGAAAAAATGGTGACTTCCTTCTCAGTAACACCAGCCTTTCCAGGCAACACAGGCAGAGTCAGCCAGCTCTGGAATCTCACTCCTGACTGGATTTTTAAGAAGGTATGAGTTTCTAGCATCAGCTGTTACCCATATTGTCCATAATAAATGAACTATCTCTCCATATAAGTATCGGTACTTTATAAAGTTTAAATGCAATGGAGGAGAGGCACAATCCAGCCCTTTGTGTGGTACTTTTCTAAAACCAATTTGTGGTGCAGTTCTACTGAGTCATTCTTCTGCACCTGACGCTGTAGAGTAAGTCACAGGTATTGACCATTTTGGTGTGTTTTTTTCTGTAAGTTTCTAGAAACTTCTAAGAAGTACAGATCATTGTAGAAACAGTTTGCTCTCTTCACTTAGAAAACCACCCTAGGCCCCTAAATCACAGAAATCCCAGGCTTCCCAGGTTAATTTACTCTGTTTCTTCACCAACAGCTAAAGAGATGTTTCAGTTTATCCTGATCTTGAGGTTATCCAAGCTACGTTTAAAGGAGCTAACTTAGCTTTATGAAAAAGAGTAATTTTATAATCCATGCTTCTGTAATTAGACTGCTACCAGTAACTGAGTTAGCTCAAGAAGTTATGCAAACCATGGAAGACTGTATGCTAGAGTATATAATAAATTCCTCAAAGAGCACAGAGATCTGGACTTCCAGTAAAGCTGAGTTTTCCCCAGTACACTATGCTGAACACTTAGATTGAACTTTTGAATTCCATCATTTTTTCCTGCTTTTTAAGTTCATTTTTCTATGGATATGTGACTTTAAGCAGTCTATCCGTGTATGTGAATTTGAGCAGGCAAATCTGTTTCTCTTAAGTTGCCGATTTAAAAACTTCTAAAATTACTGACTTTACTAAATAAATTCAGAAATTGGTAGAAGTACATATCTCTGAAAAAACCCTCCAAATTTACGTGTGCAGAAAAGGCTTGTGAAAATAGACAGGTAAAAAAGGAAAATTCTAAGAATGTGCCCATGGAGAAGTAGGCATTATGAAGTGTCAAACAGTCTATCCATGCAGGTTCCTTTTATGTCCTGTGCTGGGAACGGATTCAGTTGGGAATTTTTTCTTCTTAAATGCCAAAATCTAATAACTATAAGACTTCAGGAAATTACTCATAATTAATTTTGTTGTGTATTAAAAAATGTGGGAGGTTTGTAATACCTTTGAGATGTATGGGATTTAAAATCTTTTATTGGTACATTTAGACCAAGTATTTGTTATTTTAGCATTTCAAAGCAAAATTTCACTGAACTCTAAATGCATTAGTTTCGAGTTTTAAATTTTGATCATTATATTTATGTACGAAGGCTAAAACGTCTTCCTCCTCAACAGTATCTGGATAATGGTCTGGTCAAAGAGAAACTGGTGTGAATATATTGTGGTAGAAGAGAGTGTGGTTAAGTTTATGGTTGTATGACCAGATATCTAGGAATACTTGAAAGAATTATGTAAGGATATAAATTTGAAAAATGTCTACAAGCTCTCTTTCTAAAGATGAGTGTTGCTGTAGTTATGCTTTTGGGAAGTAGTATTATGTTTGTTGTAATTATTTTAAAGCTCGTTGCATACAATTTGTGTATTGGTATGAGGTCAAGCTCTAGCTAAGGTAAGTATTTAAAAAGAATTTAAAAAGGCTGCCAAGGAAGGAGAAATATAAGCCTGAAAATATAAACCTGTGGCTGAAATTCCAGAAGGAAGAATGCAGATGCTCTATTGTGAAGACATGAATTGTACGAGACAATGGTATGTCTGTCAAAAGAAATTTAGTAAGTGGCTCAGTTTCCATCTGTGTTGCCTGAAGTGCTTACTAACACAGTGCAGGGACCAAATTGGACTTATCCTGAGTTAGGAGTTAATATGGTTCTTTATGAAAATAGCATCAAATAAAGTCTATTACAAGACTTTAAATTATATTTGCCTGATTTGTAGGCAATATATAATAAAGTGGACCTTCAGACATGCTGAGGAAAACCAAAAAAATCCCAAACCCACAACAGGTAAGATATTGCCTCTCCTACTGTGATTAGCAGGTTTGGAGTGGGAAAGGGCTTGGCACCCTAAATTCTTAAATAAGTAAATGATTACTTGATGTATTCTACTAAAGAAAGAGAAAAGATCTGTTCTTTTTAGAGACAAACAAATATAAACTATACCTATGGCAATGAATGTAGATAATTTCATAAATTTCGCTTTCTTTAGCTTAGCTTAGTTATAGGGTATAATTTTGCTTTGCCTAAGGAAGGTGAGATCTCTCAGTTGTTCCCGTCTGTCCGCAGTGCTAAACAATCCAAACTGTCTGATGATAAGGGGGCATGGAAACTGGAATGATATCTGAAAGGATTTCTTTAAATAATAAAGCCTTGTTGGGGTATTGGACTTGTTTTAGGCTTTTTTAGGCTTCCAATTATAAGGTCAATAATAGCATACCTAAGGTCTTCCAGTCATATCCCACATCAATGTTACAGTCAGTAATATATGTAGTCATCAATTCCTTCTCAATATTGATCAAAATTATTCATAATTTAAGAGTAATTGAAAGCTGCACTTCTTCTTGACTACTAGAATTTGAGATTTTCTGCTACTTTAAATACCTAAAGACTTTTTAAAACATTTGAGTGTTACTCAAAAAGTAAAACCAAGTATTTAATTCCTCTGATTGATGAGACTATTGCAGATAGGTAGGAAACTTGGTTGTTAGGAACAGTAGCTGAAGTTCTTGATTGGCATGATTCAGTGTATAAACTTCTTTTAAATCAGGCTGTAAAACTTTTTACAAGTTAACTTAATTTTAGACAACAGCTATACTAAAGTAAAAATAGTCAAACCAAATCTATTTATTGACTCTACTGTCAAACCCACAAGTTTAAATAATTTTACTAAAAAAGTAATAGCAGAACTGGTAAAAAGGCATGCTTCTGAGTGCGTGTTTGTTTATGCATATACACATTTAATCTGAAATAATATGAAAGCAATATTCTTCCTCTGGAATCACCATTCTCTGCATCTAGGGATCTTCATACAATTGCCAAAGAATCAGGTGTTTCAAAACAAATCCTTTTCTTATATCCATCCTCTCAATGTTTTAGGTTTTATTGAGTTTCAGGTCTAGTTTTACAGTAGAACACCTTCCATCATTGCCTATGCTACATCTAATGAGAGTTTCCCAATAAAGTGAAATGTTACTTTTTCTTGACAACTTTTTGATGTATCTAGATGAAGATAAATTTGCCTGCAAAACCAAGTTTCATAGAGCCCTCTGATTAAATACGTTTATCATCCTAGGATAGGTTTAGTTGGTCTGCCTTCTCTTCTGCCTTGTATGATACAGATATATATCCTGCTGCTGCAAGCTTCAGAAAATCAACATGGAAAAAAAAAGAATCCTATTTCTACTTTACTAACCTCATCAAGATGCTTATTTTGTTTAGTTTGTTACATTTAGAGACTTTTAGGTGGCCAGAATTTTCCTTTGTTTTCTAAACGTGACATGAAGGTATCTGCAAATGCCATGTGAGGTAGGCAGGCAAAAGACACAATGATTACAGTAACAAAAGTTTGATTTAGGGTAACAAGGATCAAATTTACTGGGGAAGAGTATGAGCAAGGAAAAAGATGTGGCTATATTATACCTATAGTACCTGTCAGAGGCAGTCATGTCGCAGAATTTGCTCATAACTGGGATCTATTAGAACAATAATTCTGCCAGAGGAAGGCATGCTAAACACTGGCCCTGAGGACACTGCTGTAGTGTACCTATGTGTAGCTATAGGTGGCAGCTTAGTAAAGCTACCTCTCTGTCAGGTTCCTGAAAGTTTGGTTGCTGTAAATGGCCAGGTCTAATTGGATTTAAAATTAAAATACCACTTCTTCACTGGACTTGAAACTGCCTAGGGGCCAGACAAATGTAAACAAAAATAAAAACTTGTCTGTTTGCTTACTTTCTTTATTGTGCTTTTCCCTTCTGTATGTCCCAATATAGTGTGCAATGTCTTACCTGAATTATGGTGATTGACTTCCATATGAATTGGTGCAGATGAATCATCCTGCCAACCCTGAAATCTTTGAATTTATGAAATTGCAGATGATGATCTTCCACAATCAGTGTTAAATCTTGATGTACCAGCATAAATCAAGCTGTTTCTTAACTCTAAGTGTTATGCAAAGTTTGAGACTTTTCTTTTGATGTATCATAGAATTGATCAGAGTCTTAGAATCTCTTGGTAGTTTTGGTGCAAATGGATGTCATTGGCTTCAGACTGGATGTTAAATGCCTGTGTCTTCATGCCCTGAAGAGAACAGTTGCAGCAAAATAGGAAACAGTGATGACTGAAAATAGCAATGGCAACTGGTTAATGTTCACTTTACTAAATGTTCAAAAAATCCATAGCAGAATATGGGTCACACTGATTAGAAAGTTCCTCTGTGGGGATGCAAATACTATTATGAATTATAAGTGTATGTAAAAAATAGATGAAAGAAGACTTTAATAATGTAAATCAAAAACTGGAAATTGCACAGAACTGATAAGGTAAGGACAGAAGGTAACATTTATAGCCAGCAGAAATAAGAAAATAAGAGGATTAAGTATATGAAGAACAAAAAACCGACAATTTTATCAGTATGTTCCTGGATGGCAGTAGTGTAATTGATCATGTGAATTCAGGAATGGTAGAGATGTTCAATAAATACTGAATATTGAAATATATTGAATAAGTATTTGGTGAAGAGGGGGAAGGAATTTGATGATGTAATATGCTTTGCTTTCCTGCAGTAATAAGGAGATTAAGTAACAGCTACTAAACTAGAAATCCTTAAATCAGCAGGTCCCAATAACTTCCTTATTACAACCTGGCAGAACTGCTCTCTCTGGCAGTTTGACAATTAAGCCTTTTTTCCAGTCACTTCATAGTTTTTCATCTTTTCATGCACTATTGCAGATACTGAGTAAGCTCTCAGCAGTTCTCTAGACATTGTACACAACCCATTTAAATCTCCTATTAGTGGTACAACATAATTCCTTCATATGTTGTTTAGCACATCTCATACTGAGCTGTAAAATTCACATTTCTCCTCATCTATCACATTTTCTTTGAGCTACAAAATTGCATGACAGTAGTCTTTGCACCGCTGAATAGAAAAATGTGTAAATTTTTTTTTTGTATTCTCCATGTTTAATTGTACTATGGTTTTTGCTGAGACCTTTACTAAGAATAATGATGTCTGCCTTTATCTTAAAGAGAAATTAGGTAGTTATCTTGTCCATCTGGCTTTATGATCCACTAACACTCCTAGCAAGACAAGAGTTTGTAGTAATTGTGCTGACCCTATTCATGCTCCAAGGTAAAAGACTCTTATCTGTTGGTAAGAGAATAAAGTTTTGTGTATCAGTATAATTGCTGCTGCGATTTTTATCCTTCATACTTTCTGCTCACAATATTGACCATTGTTATTTTTTCCCCTAGCATGTTACTGGTAGTATGTAATGATAATATTAAGACATCTAGAATAGTATTTGAAATTACTATCCTGCCTGTTTGGGACTCTTCCTGCAAGTATCAGCCCCTCATACTTTATCAGCACTGAAGACTGCTCGTTAGATAAGATTTCTTCAACATAGTCTATTAAACGAAGCATAGCGTATCATATTGACCTGTAAAAATCAGAAGGAAGAGTGCTTGGTTGTTAGATCCTGGAACATGCTACAAAACCTTGAAGAAATAGTATTTGGTGTTGACTAACATTAGAAACTATTCTTAACACAAGTCTGCCTTGGATATTGTAAACAGCTGGCAAGAAAGGTTTTACAAAATTTATGGAAACAGGTGAGTAGAAGTGGAAATAAGAATCAAAATAATACCTCGAACCAAATATTGCCAAGATCAGAAGCTCTAAGGGGATCATAGCCAAATGATTTGTGTAGATCTTGTGCAATTGTATTTCTGCATGCTGGACTCACTGAAAACTGGAGCTTCTGCTTTTGTTCTTAGAAATGTTTCACATGGAAAGTGTTTTTCTTCCTTATTTCTTTCTCTCTTTCTCTTGCCCTCCCTCATCCCCTGCTGTCTCATTTTCTTAATAGTTGGTTCCTCCAAAAGGAATTTTTAGTCTTTTTTCTACCAGACCTCTGACTGCTCGCTACTGTTTGAATATCCATGGAACTTGTATACGCTGTCTCTCCTGTTGGGGTGATAAATCAGAATCTGATGATGAATTCTCTATGACTAGAGCCCAAACTGTACACTTGTAGTCACTGAGAAGCATAGTGCTTTTTTGGGCCGGGATGAAAAATGTGAAATCATAGTCACATATATGATATTAATTTCTACTGCACATTATTAAGTGCTGCTGAGTTTAGATATCATGGTGCTTGTTTCAGACAAGAGAATGAAGGAAAATTATCCACAAGCTCTATCTTACATCACTTAAGACAACCCTTACTTACTCTGCTTCTCTACCTTTCAATGTCTTGAAAGGTATACAATTTTTTGATAGTGTTTAATCACTGGCTTCTTCTCTCACCCATTCATTTACTCTGGTTTATGGCTGTCACCAAGGGGAAGATGATACTCTGACAGAATTAATAAAGAGAAAATCAATAACAAATTATAAAGGTGTAAAACAGAAGTACCAGAGCTAAACCTTGGATTAACTCATTTGGGAAATACTGTAGAGGGTAGGTAAGTTAGATACATACTAAAACAATATATTTCCATAATTTTTAAAAAATCTTCTTTAAAAGTAGTATTTTAATTCAAAGAGAAATTAACTCTTATCAGTATTGGAGTGGAGGTCAGACTAGAGGATATTTGCATTTAGCCTTATCTGTGAAGATACTTCAGGATCTCTATTTCCTTTATATTATGGGTGATGCTACTTACTACACTGTTTACATGAACAGTCTCCTCCTGCTTGCAAGGGCCAAAAGTGCCTTTCTTGTTTTCTGCATCCCACAAGAACCTAATAAGGCTCAACAAGTCCAAGTGCAGGGTGCTGGGTCAGGGCAATCCCAGGCATGAGCACAGACTGGGAGAAGAACTCACTGAGAGCAGCCCTGAAGAGAAGGACTTGGGGGTTCTGATGAATGAAAAGCTGGACATGACCTGGCAATGCATGCTTACAGCCCAGAGTGCTGCCTCTGTGCTGGGCTGCTTCTAAAGAGGCATGGCTGATGGGTTGAGGGGAGTGATCCTACCCCTTACTCTGCTCTCATAAATTCTGTGTCCAGCCCTGGAATCCTCAAAACAGGAAAACATGTAGCTGTTGGAATGGGTCCTGAGGAAGGCTGTGAATATGCACCCCTGAGGGAGCTCAGGCTGAGAGAGATGGGGCTGTTTGGCCAGGAGAAGAGAAGGCTGAAGGCTCCAGACTTTAGTCTGCCTTCCAGTACCTACCAGGGGGTTCTAGAAAAGAGGGAAAGCTGCTTGTTTACTCTTTTTATGTACTGATAGAGCAAGGGGTAATGGTTTTAAACTAAAAGAGGAGGTATTTAGATAAGATACCAGGAGGAAGTTTTTCATTGTGAGGGTAGTGAGGCATCAGCACAGGTTGCCCAGAGAGGTGCTGGATGCCCCATCTGGATGGAAGTGTTCAAGGCCAGGTGAGATGGGACTCTGGGCAACCTGATCTAGTGGGTGGAATCTCTGCTCATAGGAGGTGAATTAGAGCTAGATATTTTTAAGGCCCTTCCTACCCAAGCCTTTCTATGATTATATGATCCCCTAATTTTTTAAAATTATTTTTATTTGCCTCACCTAAATATTAGTGTGTAAGTATTGCCTCCAAATGATGTATGCATTTTCCATTATGCTGGCTACTTGTGGAAAATGGAACTTCAATCAGACAAATTCAAATAAAAGTAATATCTTGTTTCATGTCTAATGAAATACCTGTTTGATTCATCTTTGTGTAGAATATTTTTCCCTCTCCCTGTCATGTTTTTTTCTTTCAGTCACATGAAAATGTTCCTCAAAATAGTCCTGATTGTCTCCTGGATACTAGGCTTATATTCTTGGTGGTATGCAGATAAAGAGATTTGCATTGGTCCCTTTTTAAATAGTATCACTACAATGAGATCAAGAATTCTGCAAGTGTTAGGCAGTATAATGATAAAATACACAGGTAAATATATCCAGTGGTTGTTAATGCAAAACCTCTCCAGTATTTATTCATCTAGTGTATCCTTCTTCCTTTATAGAATGAATAGAGAAGGATTTTTGGCTTTTGTTTGCATTGCAGATCTGTTGTGTAAATGAGATCTGTCATGCAGTCTGTATTAGTTCTGTGTTCATGATACTCACTCTTCCAGAAAGCTTATTAGCAGAGAAGGCAAAAGAAATGATCACTAGAATATCAACCATGCTTTAAATTGAAAGTTTGGAATGAGGTGCACAAGAATGAAGTTTTATCCATGTTGTAAACTTTATTTTAAACGTCTTGGTGTTTTCCAAGAATAATGCAGAACTCATTTTTGTCATTAAACTCTAGGGAGAATGTTAAGGAGCTCTAATACATCATAGTCCACTTGATGTGAAGCAGTACCACATCTGCTTGAAATATGGATTCAGTAGCAAATTGAGATTTAGACAGCTCAAGGCTAGAATATTTTGTACTTCTGCATTTGTGATATCTTGAATAGAATTTGGTTTCTTTTATCAGGCATATTATCTGCTAATATTTAGTAAAAGGGTGTTAAGCTGAGATTTTACTGCATGTTTACTCTCATACTTTTGCTGATTTAGAGTGAAGGAGTGGTCTACAGGTCTTGCCATCTATGGTCTAAGGATGGGTTTTAGATTCCCTACTATGTTTGGGATTTCTGCATACCCTGTTTTGTAGACATGGATATTTTAACATAACTTGTATTGTAGTTTTCCAACCAGAAGGAGTTGAAGTCATGAACAAACAGTAACCTGTCTTTTTCTACGATTATGGGGTTGAAGTGGTGAAAGCTATTGCTACCAGACTTCAGAGCAGGAGAGCTTACTGTTGCCAGGGATTTAAAGTAACTAATTATAGACATATGGTTCTAACCAAAGGACTTTGAGCTGTGCGTGCCATCCCAAAGGCTTTCTTCTGCTCACTAAGGTTGTCTCTGTCTTGCTTGGTTTCATCTGTTCATTTATGAATTCATTCCATCTGGGCAGTGGTAGCTGTGTGGGTGGTTGAACCTGTGGTGTGAATACATGGAGCTGTGCATCACCACTTGCAGTTGAACTTTCAATGTCTAACAGATTCACATTCTTTAACTTAAATTGCTTGGTCAGAGAATGCGTTTAGTGTTAGTGTGCTCTCTCACCCATCTTTTCATGTCCAAATTGTTCTTAATAGTTTGCCTATAATTTATCTGCTGCCATCCACAGTGAATTTGGTACACCTACACATCCCTTTTGTTCTTGCAGTGGATTGCATTGAGCTATTTGTAGTAAAGACTCAAGCAGTAAAGGATGATTCTGTGGGGCAGAAAAACAACAAGTAAACCACTGCACACCTGGGTGCACAATAATCTTTCTTCTAAGGTCATCTCAAGATCGTGCTTGAAGGCAAGAACACATCTGTAAACTGTGTATATGAACCAAATCTAACTTGGGCTGGAAAGGCAAAAACTGACCTTGATCCTTTCTGAGAGGGACTGTAAGATAAAAAAAGTCCATTCAAAGAGCCTTTAGAGAGGTGATTAGGGTATGAAGACATACTCTTGGACACAGAGGAAGTAACTCTGAGAGATTAAATGTGCTTCATGGACCTTCTGTGAGGCTGTGTGGATGTGTCATCAGAGCCACATTTATCTGCAGAACTCTTGTGCAACATAGCCAATTATTTCAGCTGGATCTCAACTTTGTGGAAAATGAGGATGTTGCTTCCCCCTTTCCCTGTTTATCTCTGCTTTACTCTTAGCGCATTATGATCTGCTTCTGAACAATGAATCTGTCTGTGATACCCGTTGATTCAGGCTGTTAGAGGATTACAGTTTTGGAGGAGGCATATATCTGGGACAGCATCTGAAAGTACTGTCCAAATGCGCTCTTGCAATTTTTCACCATTTTTGTAGCTTCAGCTGCTCATGCACACACAGACAACCAAAAAGATTAATGCTATTGGATTAACCTGGTATTATTATTTATGCCTTATTTTTTAAATTTTAGAAAGAATTACATGAGAAGGAAGGGAACATATGGAAAATTGGTTAAAAAAATAAATAAGTTGTCTGTGGATGCTGATAGCCTGGTCAGAGAGAGATTTTCAAGCATCAGACAACAGCAAAGGCTGTGAGAGAGAAAGTCAAATAACTTTTCCATACAGTGGTCTGGGGAGCTGTGAGAAAGTTCAGTGAAAGAATAAAAACAATCCTTGCACCTGGTATTTTGTACTTGTTGACTTGTAAGATGTTTACAAAGGGATGTCATTTCTAATGAAGCAATGACGGTGAGAGGTGTTAATTAAAGGACCAATCATGTCCAGCTGTATAGGAAAAGTCTATAAGATGTGATTTCTAATAAACTGTGCTATATGCCTTCTATATTGCCCCTAATTCAATAGCAACAAGTTGTCTTTTTGAATAACCTGAATAGGAAGTGCTGTAGCATTATTGTAATCCAGCATTTTTATTCTCCAGGACACACACAAAAAAATATCTCTTATGGAGAAAGAACACTCTGCACTCAATATACTATTGGTTAGTATTTTTCTGAAGTGAATAATCTGAGCTTTATTTGAGTAAAGCCTAAACAAAATCTATGTGAATAGAACCCAACATACACATATTTTGTCCCTACAGAGTGTAAATGAGTTGGGAACACTTTTATAGTATTAAGATTTCAACTTTTGAAAAGTCTGTGCTGAAGCAGCCTTCTGGAAGGACCTGTGGACCCCTGGAGGGAGAAGCCCACCCTGGAGCAGGTTTGCTGGCAGGACTATTGATCTCATGGGGGACCCACATGGGCGCCCCTGTCTTGAAGGACTGCAGCCTGTGGAAGGGACACGTGCTGGGGCAGTTCCTGAAGTGTGGCCGTTGGGAAGGAGTCCCGCTGGAGGAGTCCATGGAGGACTGTCACCTGTGGGAGGGACCCTGGCTTAAGCAATCCTCTGTAGTGGTGTTTTTTGAAAAGAGATCACCCACAGCATGGCATCACTATGCAATTAAGATATGGAAGAGGTAGTTCTAAGTTCCTTTAAGAGTATGATGTATGCCCCTGCCCAAGTGCAGCAGCACTAATGCCTTGCTGTAGATCTTGGATGCTGCCTCCAACCCTGGAAAGTATATGCAATGTTTTTTTTGGACAACTTCTTTTATGATTTATGTTTCCACGCAGTATGTGTTGCCAAAACAAGAGATAGCTGGAACTACTGGGCTGTATTTATATGGCTGTATTTATCTGCTAGCTAATATAGGTCTTAAGAAAACATCATATTACAGAAAGTATAGTCCAGACCCCAGTCTCCCATGAGTCATGTGGAAGATATGTTTCAGAAAGAGAAAGCACCTTATAGGGAGAGACTCCTTTCTAAGACTAAAAAAGGAACTAGATCATCTTTTTCATATTGACTTGCAAGATCAAGTTATCAATTTTTTAGAGTTTTCTGACTGCTGCCCTTGTGGTGACTAATTTTCTTTTTTCTCTCCAGGATTACTATTAGACATATTGACACACTTTTGAAGTGAAAATCAGGTATGTATGATCTTAAATTATAACCTGAATATAGTGAATTATATTTTTGAAATATTTCTGTTTTGTAGTTTGTGATTATGAAAAAAAACCCCTATACTGTAGTTTCTCTATAGCTGGACTAAGAACCTGTTCATGCTAAGTTTATAAGATTCCTTTTGGAACCCCCCACTCAGATGATACTGGATACAGCTAAATTTCCCTTATCAATACAAAATTTTCCTAGATGCCTAATGCTATGCTGCTGATCACACTCAGAGTTGTTGGCCCTGGAACCTATTAAACCCTGACTGGAATTCAGAGAACAGATATTCTGCCTGTATTTTCTGGAGTTCTTGAGTTCCCCATGTACTCTATAATAAATATCATCCCTAAAATTCTCATTTCTTTAGCTTAGTCACCAGTACTTAAACATTTCTGATTCCTTGCTCATTTATTAGAGAGTGATAGCACACACTGAAATGCTCGATCAAAAAAGGGAAATAATGACTATTTGCCTGTAATTATGCTTCTAAATTCACAAGGGAACAAAAAAAAAACCCTAAGAAAATGGTTATTTATTAGTAAGGAAGTTATTAAAAAACTGTTTTAATTACTTTGCCTTCAGAACTTCTTGCTGTGCTGTCTTGTGTGTTTCATCAGCTTTTCATAAGTTAGAGCCAACTCTCACTCCATGCAAGTATTAAAGAAGTTTTAATGGTCTGGATAATTTTCAGGAGAAAATTAATTAAAGCAACCATTTTCCTGGTGGCTATCAATCTCATAGCTCTCCAAGCCCAAGCTATACTTTCTTTCTCCCTTCCAGCATACTAATATGCTACCAATTTACAGAGAGTAATTGCATTTTCATGCCCGTGGCTTTTCATGCGTTCCATTTTAAAAAGCTGAATGGCTATTTTTATTGATAAGGCAACAAGTTAGAGACATCTTAAAAAATCCCTGTTGACCTTTTATCTTCCATCCTTCTCCTAAACTGTTGAACTAAAGAGCCACATGAAGTGTATTTTCTAACAAATTAAGTTGGTGATATTGCTAGACCTTTGAGTTTGATGGCCCTGAATTTTAATTAAATGTCAAATACCCTTGAGTTTTGACAAAAAAACCCAGAGTGCAATTTGCAGAAAACCTTGGCATGTCACCTCTTTACCTTGCTTGCTTTTCGCTCTGCAAAACCAGCACACTACTTCTATGCAGTGGCATGCCACAGAATAATTCTTTTGAGAGTATTAAAGGCAAAACAGTTGCTTTTATCAGGGGGTTGTGCACCCTGACACCTCTTGAGCATCATAGGTGAGTTAGAATATGTTTAGCTTTGTATTACTTAAAAACTGGGGTTTTTTTTTCTTTATTTGTGGTATCAAGCATCATAAATCTTTGCTGCTGTGTAAGGGATCCCCTTTCAGGGATATTTTAAATACAGTTTTGGCACTGAATGACATAGAGAGTCTCCTATATAAAAGAATGGAAGTGACTCCTGTCTTACCATGCTTTAAGCACTGTGTAAGATAGTTGCCACCACCTGACTGTTTACATCTTCCCTTTTTCTTTCTTTGTGTTCACTGGGGTGATGATTTTTTATTTCCTCATATGGAATAATACTGTAATTATTAGTATTATTATACTAATAATTGCTTTTGGCATCATCTGGGGATGCCATCCTTTACCTGTCTGGCCCAACAGGATTGCTTTTGCATCATGAACAAATGGAAACCATATAAGCTTACTAGAGCTTAAAAATTCTTTAGGGTGAGTTATGTCTCACGTGATCAATTATGCTAATTTCTGAAGGCCAGTTAATGGATATATTTGATTCCTGTATTTCACTGCTTGGCTAATCTGTACAAAATGAGATGCAGAGAAAGCAATTTTTGGCAGTAATTATTGAAAGCATGCTTCAGTTTTCAGTTGCTCTGGTAAAGTGATATCAATTTTAGTGCATTTACTTCCAAATCATGCCAGTTTAATTAAGATTTATTTAATATTCTAATGGTATCTGAATTTCAAGTATCCTATCTCATTTGTACGTCTCTAAGCACATTAAAACAGATGAGCTTCCACATTCCCTTAATATAGGTTGGAAAGTCTAGCTTTCCAGGGCTTTTGCCATTAGAGGGTTATCTGGGATCCTTCTCTTCTCTCACAGATAAAGGGTACCATATTCACTCATATTAACTCTGGGAATATTCCCAGTACTTAATTCTCTGAGTAGACAATGACAATATTGAAGGCTAAAAGATTGGTTGCAGCAGGTAAGTAAATAAAATAAGTCCTAAAAAATAAATAGTACAAAGGGAGAAAAAGGATATTTATGGACAATGGGAAGAATTACAGAGTATTACCTAGTTGGACTAGCAAAGACAATAACAGTTTATTCTTTTGGATTGAGTTTCTATGCCCTTAGGAACCACTTACAGTACTGTGAGAAGGATCTTTGAGGTTCTTGAGTTCCACCAATCTAGTTCAGTCACATTTCTTGAAGGGATAGGGATCTTACTACCATGAGTTTCAAAACTTGTTATATCAGCACATGGCTACACAGGGAAGGAAGGCCATACTCATACATTCATATTGCAGCCTCTCCTATTTTATCTTATTTTTCTTGGAGATGCTGCTCCTTTCATATCCACACAGTAGAGGCTGTACAGATTGGTTGGCTAGTTCACTTTCCTGTTCGCCCAAAGCCCTTCATGCAGTGATTCCCTTGGCTTTATTTGGGATTTGCTTTTTTTTTTTTCACCTTCCTTTTTTTGTCTGGAAATGTTCTGAGAAGATGGTTGGAGGTTTTTGGCTTGTTTCTTTCTGTGATGGTTCACAGAGACTGTAGTTGGGACAATGGGCAAATGAAGATCATAACCTTGTTTCTACAAATGGAGGAGTCCCAGTGAAAGGCAGAAACATTTCCCCAAGGCCACTTTTGGCAATAACTGTTGTCCAAAAGGAGTGTTGTACAGTACTATAAGGTTGTACAGTTGTACAGTACTTGAAGATTTCATCTTCTGTCTTATATGTGCAACCGGGTAGGTCTGCAGTGCAAGATATGTGCTACAGCATAGGATGGGTAGTAACTTCTCCACTTGTTTTAATTTCTGTGAGCATGGCGTATCTCATGACTGAAAAGTTATGTCTGAGTTAGCTTAAACAAGCAGAACCTAATTAACTTTGTAAAGAAGTTCTAATAAGCTGAATAAATGTGTTCATTACGTGCCTCACTCTGGGACAGAAAACAAGTACCCTTAATGTCAGATTATTTTTTAAAAAAAACCCACCTTACTAAAACATTCCTCTGTCAGGTTTGAAGTACTCTTTCATTTTTTTGGGCACCTTGAAGTGGAAATTGACCAAAAAAGTAATTCTTTCCAAGGCCCAGAGGAGAATTGGACCAAGCATTATGCAGTTGCTCTACTTCAGAGCGCATGAGTGCTGGGGAGTGGGACATGAGCCAGCTCACACCAGTTGGCCTACAGCCAGCCCTCTGCTGCTGCTGCCACTATTCAAACACTGTCAGCAGACATGGACTGCTTCTCCCTTGCATGAATTTATCCCAGAGGAACAGAGTACTGATTAGGTATGAATTTACTAACTTTGTTTTGGAAGGTTTTGACTACCATATTTATAAATATGAGTGTGTATAAGCATATACAGGATTTAGGGAGATGCTTAGGTGGCTGTGCAGAGCACTTTCCCCAGTGGCTACTCTTTCCTTTAACAGGTGGAACAAGTGTTAAAGATAACTGATATTTTCAACAGGCTTTTCAAAGACTTGGTGTCTTCTTGATTCCCATTATAGTTCACTTACTGCTGAAGGGTTGAATTGGATAACTCATAACAAAACATATTGACATTTCAAGCCCATTTCACCTGCTATTTGCAGTTTCTTGCATTACTGAGTTTTATTGAAATTCTTAGTTTGCTCTTTTTTGAGCATCTGAAAATTACTGGACTGAAAAATACACTATCTGTGCTGTCTGTAATCAGCTCGATAATTATTCCAATTCCCAATGAGATGCTTTTTGCATGTGGGAAATAAATTTATTAAAAATTTAACAGAAGCTATGTAAGTACATTCCCCTTTGAAAAATCAGAAAGGGAATTATGGCATGAAAGCTTTGAAATTTTCTCTTTTAAAATGAGGCCTAAACTTTATATAAAAAGTAACTACAGCCTGTTCATTGGACACAGTTTTATACAGCTAATACAATTAAAAGTTAAAAATGTTACAAAGTAAATGTGTAATGGAGGGCTGGAAAGAATAGTTCATTTGGTGAACTGGAAATATATGTATTTTTGCTAAATTCCACTTCAATTTACCTCAGTCAGAGTTAATAAAATATTGGATATCCCATTTCAGGTTCATAGTTACAGGCTGGTCTCAGTTTGGTATCTAATGGCCAGGTTTGTGTTTACAAAATCACCACTGTATTTTGCACTATTGTTAATAATGTTGGTAGAAAAGTAGAAGGATAAAGAGACTGTAAATAGTCCTATAAGCCTGATATTTCTTCTGATTTAGGCCTGACAATGACTCTGAATTGTTGTCACTGTCAGTAGTAAAAACTGGGCATTAATTTAAGCATTTTCTCTTGGAAAATCAACATTAATTAACTATAAGAGTAATGCTAGCATGGTGATAACATTTTTGACTAAGTAGTAGGAGCCAAATAATTCTGTTTAACATTTCTGAGACTGACCCTGAGAGAGATCAAAATAATACATTGTATTAAAAAAACCCAAACCCCCAAACTGCTGATGTAGCTAAAGGCTAAATAACTTTTATTTAAGGACACTTGCTATAGAAACAAAATTTTAACCAAATTGTGTGCCTGAAATTGTAAGCAGTATTTTTCTAGGACCACATTTTTCTTGCACGTCTATGTTTACTCTTTATTGTCCCAAGATGTTATCTGCAAAACATCACAGTGAATGGAGATAAATGATAAGAAAGTTTTCAGAGAGATTTAGAGCATTTTTATAGTACCACTAATCATAAATTGCACCGAAGTAAACAGCTAACACTTGTCCAGACTGATGTTAATACAAATGTGGAGACTGTGCTACTCTATATAAATGTCTGCTTTGAAACTGATTTTGGAAAGGCATTAGCTGTGGGAAAGGATCGTGTTGAGTAATGGTACTTGGGCTGTGGTGAGGTGTTGCTTGGGTTTGGCTGGGAGGCGATCCTCAGTGATGTGAGTGCTGAGCTGGGTACAAGATTACTGACTTCCTAGGGCCATGGTCCCTCAGCAGGGTCTTGGGTCCTGAGAGCTGTGCAAAGTTTGGATCCTGGCTTAAAATACCAGGGCAGAAGTTCCTCTCTAGCAATAATTTGTTATTGATGTCAGAGTAACACTTGGAACATTGCAAACTTAATATGAGACCCAATCTGGCTTGTCAGGAAGGACAATGTAGGAAAACAAATGGATGATGCCCATGAAAGGTTCAAAAAAGTCCCTTGCACCTGGAATTGCAAATGAAAGGTAACATACGCAGAGGAATATTGCACTTGCATTTGAGTGGCAGCTCACTGAAGCTGTAAGTGAAAGACTGCCATCAAACAAATCATTTTAAGTCTTGCCTTTGGCTTTACAGGGCCTGTGACTTTACTGAAGACTATTTTCAGAGTTATGATGCTAAATATAGGTTTTTTACCTTGAGAAGGCTTTTGGAGTCTTTGTTTTTTCTTAGGGGGTTATATTTTGGGGATTGTTTAACTGATGAAAAGTGTTAGGAATAAAGTAGAAGATTTTACAGTTGTAAATATTTCATGACCTATCAGCAGCAGGTATTCCACTGTGCCTTCTGCAAGCTAGTCTCTCTAAAATTATAACTGCCCAAGTAATATCTCTCTTTGAGGGTGTTTTCATGTTTATGTTGAGTATTAATTTGCCCTTCACTATCACAAAGCACTTAATACTTGAATGAGTTTGTATTTTTCAACACCTGAAAACCTTTCAGCTTTTTTTTTTTTGTTGCCTCTATATTTCACAATCCCTTTCTCTAACAATAGAAAGATAAAGTCCCCAAATGACAATAAGCAGCAAGTCGCAGAACATACAGCAGAACTGTATGAATTGCAAATTGTTGTGAATGTTAACCACTGACCAGGCTTTTAAATCATCTATGTATTTTGTCACTGGCAGCCATTTGCACTTCAACACATGAATTGTATAATCTCTTATCTGAGATAATCTGCCAGGTTTTTACTTATTACCATATTGTATAGATAGGATGGTGTTCTGGTTAAGGTACTAGTTTGGCATGAAGAAGGTTGAAGTTCAATCCTAAATTTGCCACATAGAGTATGACTTGGGAAGAACATTTAATTTTGATGCCTGTTTGTCACCGGTTTTTACATACTATACACTTATATCTAAGAGCCAGATATTGTTTAATTTAGAAACACTGGGGCTGAAAGAAAATAATTTTAGTCTAAAACTGTTAGCTCAAACCTTAGAACTTTTTGGGAAAGGAATAAAAAAAGGATTGTATCAGTCTTCAGTCTTCTGGTGTTTTCAGAAGTGTTTATAATATTCATTAACCTATTTGAAGAGAAAAGAAATAAAGTTATGGAGAAAGGAAATAAGAATGATCAGAGAAGTTAAATGATTTCTGTTTGAGGATTAATTAAATAAAGCAGTGTGCCTCAGGCTCAGAGAGAAGGTATTGAGGGGATATGAAGGCTTATAAAATCTGGAGCAACAGGCAATTATTGTTCTCTGTCTCTTTCAAATAAAACCCCTATTATTATCCATTGAAACTAGTGGCTAGTAAGGTTAAAAAAAAGACAAAAAAATGACAAAAAATGAATAAACCAGTATGCAGTTTCCACTGCATGGAGAGGTAATTATATGCCAGCAGTGACTGTGGGTGCTATAATGTGACATACATCTAAAAGTGATTGGGCAGACTTGATGAAGAAAAAGGTATTAAGGTCTGCTTAGGACAAGAATATCAGCTCCACTTTGAGGAATTCTTATGCTACAGATCTTTAGAATTGAAAATTAGTCTGAAAAATAATCACGTAGTGCCTGGTGTGTTGCCTCTGTGCCTGCTACTAGTCAGCTTCTTCTTCTAGGGACATTCGTCCAACTTTTCAATTTTTAAAATCATGCTTTCTTTCCACATTGAAGTGTGGAATCAAGGAACACAAATTGCATCTGTATATGTGGGAGGAATAAAAAGATTTTAAAAGTATTTTTGGCTTCATTTAATTACTGGCAAAATGTAGGTGTAAGTATAAATAAATAAAGAAAGAAAGAAAGAAAGAAAGAAAGAAAGAAAGAAAGAAAGAAAGAAATTCCAGAATGATCTCAAAAGCTGACCACAGCTATTTGTGACTTACACTTTTCTAACAGGTACTGATCACTTTATGTGTGTAAACAAAGAGGTTATTAGGCTTCCTTTCATGGTAGGTGTTAAACAGCAATACTGATGTTCAGTATGAACACAGAATACATGTTGATATTCAACAAGAGACTCTTCCACAATGGATTTGGAATTTACTTTATGGCATATCAGATTTAGAGGGATATTCAGTTTGGCATCAGTCAGTCACTGTAGTGCTAACCATTATATTAATGCAATAAGATATTATTACTATGTTAACATATTATTACAAGGAAAACATAAAGTGGCTTTTTGCAACAGCTGTCATGGTAGGTTCTGTGAACTTTTATAAAATCAAAATAAACAATTTTAATGTAAGGAAAGAGTGGGCTGCCAAAGCTCTGACAGGTTTCACAAATATCTTTTGATCTATGTTGCTATCTCGCTGGCAGGGTGAATTGGGGAACAAAAACACCCATTACACGATAGGGTTAAGGCAGCCAAAATACGAGAAAATTAAAAGAAGGGGAATGCTAACTGAGATCAATCAGACTGCAGGTGATGCTCAGTGCAGCTGACAGAGCCTTGTGTTTGATGGGAAAAATTATTACTGTGGAGTGGCCTTTCTGGCTGTGAGGGTTTGGCTTCCTTCATCAAGTGCTCCTTCATAAAGGGAAGGACCTTCTGTGCTAGGAAGTGCAATTTATCAGCATCACAGTAATGATGGCTTTTATACCTGCAGGATGATATTAGGCAGGAAATGTAGTAATCTATGCTGCTTTTTTTACTTATTATTTACTTAAAAAAAAAAAAAAGAAAAAAAATTTCTGCCTTTACAATCTATCTGGTAATTTCAGTCAGCTTGAAATATAAAGTTTGGGGTGCTGGCTATGCCTAAAGAAGTTTCTGTGAAGGTAAGTTTCTCTTACCAGTATAAACCCAATATTTCATATACCTGTTGTGGGTGCCTGCTGTTTTTAATGTCATGGTAAATCATAACAGTTACAAGGTTTCACCCTTTGGACTGTGGGTACTGATAAGCACAATTACTTGACCATTCCTGAATATTTGTTTCAACATGTGTACAATGTAGGTTAGAAAATTTTGCCTTTTACCATGCTTTTAGCGTCAAACATTGCAAAGAGAACACGTGGAAAAAAGGTAACATTTAGAAATAAATATCTGATATATTAGAAATATATATCTGATAATAAATCAATAAAAAGATAATAAGAATGCACTGAATTATATAAAAATCAGTAGATAGATCTTAAATATGTCTGCGTCACTTTAGAGGGTGGATTTTTATCTTTTTATTAATAAGAATTTTTGTTCCCAGTTGTAATATTTTTCCTTTCACATATTCCTTCCCTTATTTAATTCTTTTTTTTCTGGCAGAATAGCCCATGAGACCGTGTCTAACTGATGTTTTCATAAGGCTGGACACTCAAATGTTACCTCTCTGATTTTAGTTGCTTACAGTGAGCAATACAAAATGAAAAAAGAAACCCTATTAAAAAAGGAAACCCTGAATTTGTTTCTGAGAGCTCCTTGGATATCATGTATCAGAGATAGATGCAGTCTGAAATGTCTCAGGGACTATGGGAGTTAGGATTTCTGGCAGTAGCACCAGTTCAATCTGGACCTGAATATTGGTGATTGCTCCCTTCTAATAAAACTTTTACTGTAATAGAATAATATTTCAAGATTAAAATGATAGAAAAATACCTTTAATGTTGAACATGGATGAGTCTGGGAGAAAAAAAAAAAATCCTGGATCCAAAGATGTGTCTCTGTTATCTGCAGACTTCAGGAAAACCTAATATTCCCAAGGGATCTCCAGTTTTCCTGTGTTTCTGCACCTTTGCACAGTCTTTCCTGGGATCTGACATTATGACATCCTAAGCTTCTGAGGGCTGAGAACTGTCTCACAAAAATGGGTTATTACATCTGCTAGTATTAGAGACTGAAAACAGTCAAGGGAGAATCACCTGCAACTCATGATTCATTTTATTTTGTCCCCTGGAGCATGCCTTGCAGCAAAAGTGCTCCCGGTGGGAGAAGGGTATCAGATTGTAGCACATGTTTTGAAAGGTCTATTCCTTATTCAGAGAACTCTGTTCTTTTCCCATATCTAGCAACTAAAGTGTCTCAACAGTAGATTCCAAGCAACTTCCTCTGGAACAATACTTGTCATTAAAGAAGATTTACCAGATGTTGTGTTGTATGCTGCAACAGCTGAAGCCTAGTTTGATTTCCATGGCATTCAGGATGGCTGCAATTTCTTCCATTATTGAAGATGGATTCTGAGTTGCTCAGACCACTTCTTTCTAGTTCATCTATCCTGTCCCAGGGGTGCATACAGCCAAATGAAGTTCCTCACTGAACTCAGTAGCAACAGCAGGTTGGACAAACGTGTGCCCACTTTGTGATACACACAGTTCAGCAGAAACACAGATACTCACACAGATACAGCCTCTGAGGTTACACTTGAAATATTTTTTTTTTACATCAATATATTCCCATTTAAAGCTTCTCAAATTCTGTCAGTGATTTGGTATTCAAACCATTTTAATAGATACTCTGTTAATTCCATGTAGGTTTCTTAAATCAAGATTCATGTGATAATAAATCAAATGGCTTGTAGAAATCTGCTATAACCAAAGAGGATATGAGCAATCAAATCCCTTTCAGTACCTAAAGGGAGCTTACAAGAAAGCTGGGGGGAGACTTTTCACTAGGACAGGTAGTGATAGAATGAGGGGGAATGACTTCAAACTGAAGGATGGTAAGATTAGAAATTCTTTACTGTGAGAGTGGTGAGGCGCTGCAGCAGGTTGCCCAGAGGGGTTGTGGACTCCCCATTCCTGGAATTAAGACCAAATGTGATGGAGCTCTGAGTAACATGGTTTAGTGAAGGGTGCCCCTGCACATGACAGGGGGTTTGGAAACAGATGATATTTAAGGTCCCTTCCAACCTAAGCCTTTCTATAATTCTTTGATTCTAAATCATGAATCAGTAAACCTTTGTTCAGTTATCCTTAAAAAAAGCCATCAATGTTTGATTGAGTTTATTTCTATGAGAAAATGCTAACTGATATTCATTGCTTCCTAATACTCTTACACCTTTTAAGAATGGTGCTCCTGCAATTTTCTGGATCTGTCCCCATTTTCCAGGATTTCTTAAAATAAATATTATCAGTAAACAAAGTTCCTAGCTAAAACAATTATATCAATTGATGAAAAAAAGATCCATCACTGTTGTGTTTTTCATTCTTTCTGTGAAATATGTTTAAAATGCTTCCTACCAAGTACAGTTACAGATAGTAATCTCTTTGTCCTGTCACTGACAGCACACGAGCTGGATACAGACTCCTATTTTGTTCCAAGAACAAAAAAATCCTAGCTAATGAACTCACTTTGGTTGTTCCCTAATTATTGAGACTGTTACTATTTACTCCAAGGAGCTAACCTACACATAACCAATATAGAATTTTTTGTTCTTAATCGTTTAAAAAGTGCCTTTTGATATTTTAGATTTGTTTAGCACTGACATTTCAACGATTTCTTTATGCTCCTTTATTAGTCTCATGGGTTTGTTTTGTTCACTATTGACTTGTTTTTCTGGTTCTCTCTGATGTAAAATTTTTTAATTCTTTGCTGCTGCTGCATCTGTTTTTGCTGAACAAAACTTCTTGGCTGCAGTAAATTTTTCTGTTTACTTGAAAGACATAATTTCACAGTTTTTCCTGGGATGGCTTCAGATAGTCCCCAGATTTTTTTAACATCTCCCTTTATAGGTTCCCTGACAGTTATGCTGACAGTAGGCTTGAGCTAATGGAAACAAAATCAAATTGTGAAATACCAAGTTCCTCCATAAAATGGATTTATCTTTCTCAACAAAGCTCTCGTGTGAAACCAAGATTATATTAGAAAATAGATGCATCACAATTTTTGGCACAATTCTGTGCATAAGTGGAGGAGTAATGGAGTTGCTGTAGTTAATTCCTAGTTCAACCACTTTTTATGACGCTTAGCTTCTATGTGAGCGGCTTTCTTCAAGAAGTCTGTTTCTAAGTAATTTGTGTTTTTAGAAATCCTATCATGAAATATAGTGATGCCTTTATACTGATAATCTGATTTTCTAATTTAAATAACAGAGAATTACTGTTTTATAGGATTAGTTCTTGAGGGAATTTTACTCAGTGTTGTAGAAATAAGAACACCTTTCCTTGACCATTTCTTATTAAAAGTGCATGGGGAGCTAACATCATGCAGAAAAGTCAATTACCTTTGTCTGACTAATTATTATTGCCTTGAAAACATCTGTCTATTCTATAAAATTGACTTAAATTAGATTGTAGACCAATACCCTTTGCTTTTATGGATCCAGAAGCAGAGTTCAGCAGTTTTTATGTTAAATTACTGAGGGGACATCAGCTTTCTTGCTCCCTAGATACAACACTGAAGTAAGGAATTAAAAAAAAGACTTGGAAAAAAAAAAGAGTAAGTATGATAACGTAGTCTTGGATACAATATGCTGTATGTCTAGATCATCAAGTACAGGAAATATAAATGAACCAGTAACAGATGAATTAAAAACACAGAAGCCTCAAATGTTATGGTTTAAAGAAGGTTGGGCCATTCACCTGCTGGAATTTCCTATGACTATTTCCTAAAGAAAACTCATTTGAATTTTGTTGAGTCTGTTATAAGCTGTCTTTCCCACTCTATTGAAATGATGTTAAGCTGGGAGAGGTGTATATGGAAGTCTTTTCTATGGCTTGAAGAGAAATGTTACAAAGGGGAAGAGCTGCGCTTGTCAGAAGATTATCCAAAATATTTTTTCACAAAATAATAACTTTAGGCTTTTTATGTTCAGAAAACTTTTCCTTCTCAAAGAGTGCAGAAATGCAGTATGCTTTTCATACTGCCTGGACTAGTGAGGGACTAGTGAGGACTCCGAATCCTCCTATTTCTGTACAGATTCCACTCTCAGGCAATGTTCAATCACACCTTCTTTCCTTGCCTCTCCTCTAATGACATACAATTATTTCAAACTCTTCTTTTGCTTCCACAGTCTCTTCTGCATCTTGAAGAATTAGTATTAGAAAGTCTTGATTCCAAAAATGAATTTCATACTCCATTTTGAATCTGGTGAAGCAATCTGCTTTAAGCTTTGTCCTAATTCTCAGAGAAGCCTTGTCCCTCTACAGCTGATAGCATAACTTCCTCTATGATGTTAGGATTTGGTAGGCATTTTCCAAGTGAAGGGAATACTCCTAGTTTAGAATAAATACCGAGACCCTGAGGTTTACCAGGGAAAGTAGTAAAAACTAGCCTAGTGAGTTAGAGTGGTGTGATGAGCTGTTCCAACCACACAATAGCAGTAACAGTGCAGGCAATAGGAAGTAATGCAAGCTATGAAAGCTTCTCCTTGTAAAGGTGTTGACACTGGGGTAAACAGGGACAATGCAGGTTGTAATAATCCATCTGTGTGCTCAAGGCCATCATGTCACAAACCTGTTCCTTTCAAGTTCTTGTCTGGGTTTGCCTCCTATCCATTGTACTAGTGATTTTTTGGCATGCATTTGCTGTCATCTAGCACTATATAAATGCTTTGCACTCTGTTGTCCCATATACACTGATTATCTGGATTCACAAGTAACTGCTGAAACTGAATGGTCTTCTTCTGTCATTTGATGTGGCATTTGTAGCCACACAAGGAACAGAACTTCATGGTATCATGACCTTTTTACAAAGCAACTCACCTTTCCATGTTAATGCCTTTGGCTCTCTGATTTGCTTTCTATTCAGTCCATTACAGAGAGCTACATTTTTTTTTATTATTTTTGTTTTTCAAAAGCATATTTCTGCTCTTTAGTTGTGCATCCAAAAATTTCAATGTGCTTTCAAATTATATAAATGTTGCTTTTTATACAGTAACAATAGGAAAAGTAGAAAAGTTGGGTACTTTCAGATTTAACTAAATGTGCAAAAAACATGAATTCCCTACTAAACTTCCTAAATAGCTGATATTACTATCAAAGATTTTGCTGGGAATTTGCCTGAAATCAGTGCTACATGCTGGTTCTGACACCTCACCCAATGTGGTCATTTAATAGTTATGTTTTCAACCATGTCCATCCTGTGTCATCTTCTGGCTGTTTTTAGTTTGAAGGTACAGTTGTGTGTGATTTCTGCTGTGAAGTACAAAGCTATCTCAGCATTCTGGTTGCTTTGCAGTATATGGTAGCATTTCAATGATGACATAAAAATAGAGCAAGTAAACAAAACAAAATAAAAATGTTATCACCTTTGCTGAACTGCAACATTATGCTTGCTGGGCAGGGAAATTCAAAACTTACTATAATTCTATGATTATCAAAATGAGAGAACACTCAGAAAATATGAATAAAATTATAATTTCTTACATAATAAATTGCTCTTTCCCTATAGCACTGCAGTGTACTGCAGAGCATTTCCTTTATCTTTGCAATGATAAGCTGCTTGACAGAAGAGTAAGTGGTGAGAAAAACTCCTGGAGCATCCTGTCTGCTTCACTATTTATTCTTACTTGGCATAAAAATTGTTTGCAGCCTTGGGCTTTGGCACCCAGATGTGTTACAGCTGCTAATCCTAAGCAAATTCTCAGGAAAACCAATCAGCCACTGAAGTTCCTTTACTGGCTTTAGTTCGCAGCCCTGGCCATCTGCTAGAAAGCTGGAGAGTGAACATAGAGAGGCTGGGATGGGACTTAACATTTTCAGGAGCTTACAGACAGAGATGTCATGAATTAGGTCCTACAGAGGTGTGATTCCTCATGAAACCTATTATTAAGACTAGAGCAGCTTGCAGGGGACAGGATGACCATGGGATTTTTTGCTCATAATATGAATATTAATCATTGTTCCAGGGACAAACTGGGGAAGAGAAAGTCTTTCCAGTGCTCAACTTGTACTTCTGGCTGAGGTAGTTCTTCACCCCATGAGACCAGAAATTTAATTTTGAGGCTTTTGCTGAGCAACCAGGCAAAATAACTCAGCTTCCAAACAATTCTATTCAATTCCCGCTTCTCCCATCACAGAATAACAAAATCTGGATTATATGAACCCGTCAATCTAAGAAGTCATTCTCTGTAATAAATCTTGAATGGGTTGCTGGCCCTTTGTTGAGAATGACCTGTTTCCTGCCCAAGAAAGTCCTGACTGCAAGAAGGTTCCATAAACAAATGAATTCATGTTTACACAGGAATAGACGTTCTTGGTTTAGCCTAGGTATATTTTTAAAGCTGAAATTATAACAGAGTGTAAAAAGTCTTTCTCCTTCTCAAGTCCCATCTTCCTTGTTCAAAACGAAACCATTGTGATTAAGCTGGAATGTAGCTAGTCAGGAAAAAGCAGACAAGAACTCAGATATCATTGCCTTTCTATGAGGTGATAGAAGAACATGCTTCTGTGAGCCATCCAGAGCAAGTTAAATCACAAGGCTGTTACAGTACAAAGCGGTGAAGATAAATTAACTAATTGCCCCTTGACTAGTTTATTTATAGGGACCTAATATCTGTTATCTATGCCTCATATCCTTCTTGCAAAGAAACTTTTCTTCTAGTTAGATGTTTAATTCAAGAAAGAAACCAAAACATAAATCTGCAGTGGGCTAAAGGAGAAGATTTCATCAGTTTCTGCATTATTTGCATGACATTTTTTCACTGTATGTCATTTCTGAGGATTTTTACTGGATCAGAAGTCCCTCTGCAATGTCTGTGGCATGATCTGATCCTTCCTGCTTTTATCAGGTTCTGTTTTAAGATATAGACATGGAATTATTTTTCAACAAAATTTAATGTTTGAAGCAGACACATCAGTAGTATTACTAAATTGTGGAAAAATTAAAGAAGCCTGTAAATTTTAAATGTCTCAATTACCTTAAAGTGAGAACCCTAATGACTGTTCACATATTCTTGTACTTAAGGTCATTAATCTATGCAGGACTAGGGCCTGCTTTCTTTTCTGTATTCATTTTGTTTAGTATTTAATTGCGTTATAAAATAAATGAATGTTTTAGCCATCAGTAAGGTTTTTGTCCCTTACCTGAGGTCATTGTTGCTGCCTAGAGTTGACACTTCTTACAAGAACAAGAAAAAAACCAATCTATTTTAAGCATGATTAAGAAAAACAAAGTCTGTAATATTTTCTGAACATCAGAACATTTTGAACATTTTCTGAAAAATCTCACCCAAACAAATTGGTTATGTAGGTTGATACTTACCGCAGTGTTATATTTTCCATATATGCACCTGTATGTTGTCAAGCAACAAATGATTCAGACAGTGTTGTGGGTTTTTTAATCCCCATCTGTGTATCTCAGTTTCATCTTTTCAGCTTGCTTACAGTCTAACATTGTGCTCCATAAACACTAAAGATTTTTGCTGCTAATTTTAACTCTGTGTGTTTGAGAGCTGTTTGAGGAAATTATATATTAAATGGTGTAGAAGGACTTGGGGGTTCCCACAGACAAGAAGCTGGGCTCATATGACCTGGCAATGTGCACTCACAGCCCAGAGGGCCAAGCACATCCTGGGCTGCATCCAAGGCAGGGCGGGCAGTAGGGTGAGAGAGGCCATTCTGCCCCTCAGCTCTGTCCTTGTGGGATCCCACCTGCAGTGCTGCATCCAGCTCTGGGATTCCCAGCACGGAAAGTATTTGGACCTGTTGGTGCAAGTCCAGAGGAGCCCTGGAAAAAAATGAGGGGCCTGGAAGACTTCTCCAACAAAGACAGGATGAGGGAGCACTAGGATTCAGTCTAGAGAAGAGAATCACAGAATCACAGAATTGCAGAATTTCTAGGTTGGAAGAGACCTTCAAGATCATCAAATCCAACCCAGCCCTAACACCTCAACCAGACCATGGCACTGAGTGCCACATCCAGTCTTTTTTGAAATACATCCAGGGAAGGTGGCTCCACCACCTCCCCGGGTAGACCATTTCAATACTTTATCACTCTTTCTGTGAAAACCTTTTTCCTAATACCCAACCTATATTTCCCTTGGCACAGATTGAGACTGTGTCCTCTCATTCTGGCAGTTGCTGCCTGGAGAAAGAGACCAACCCCCAGCTGGCTACAGCCACCCTTCGGGGAGTTTTAGAGGGTGATAAGGTCACCTCTGAGTCTCCTTTTCTCCAGGCTAAACAACCCCAGCTCCTTCAGCCGCTCCTCACAGGCCTGGTGTTCCAAGCCCCTCATCAGCCTCGTCTTGGGGAGACCTAATTGAGGTCTTCCAGTGCCGAGAGGGGGATTATCAAAACCTGGTTGGAGAACTTTTTCTATGGGCCAGTAATGATAGACTAGGGGAATGGTTTTAAACTGAAGGAGAGTAGATTTGGCTTAGTTACTAGGAAGAGATTATTTTCTCAGATGGTGGTGAAACACTGGAATAGGTTGTCCCGTAAAGTGNTCAGCTCTGTCCTTGTGGGAGCCCACCTGCAGTGCTGCATCCAGCTCTGGGATTCCCAGCATGGAAAGTATTTGGACCTGTTGGTGCAAGTCCAGAGGAGCCCTGGAAAAAAATGAGGGGCCTGGAAGACTTCTCCAACAAAGACAGGATGAGGGAGCACTAGGATTCAGTCTAGAGAAGAGAATCACAGAATCACAGACCCACAGTAGGGGATTTGAACTAGGTTATCTTTAAGTCAGTTCCAACCCTTACACAGCCCTCTGGAGAAGTCCCCCAAGCAAGCTCTCACTCCTCGGACCACGCCAAGAGTGGCTGCCCCTGGGCCAGATCGGGCTTGGGTGGCAGCAGAGCAGGGCTGCTGATTCTGGCAGCAGAGCAGGGCTGCTCCCAACAGCTGCCAGTGGTGGTTCGGTGTCAAGGATCGGGGCAAAGAACAGGGAGGGGCCTTGCCTGTGCTCCTCAAAGGAGTTTATTCCCCCAGGGCAACAGTGACGAATAGCTGAAAATCTGCCTCTTACACAGTCTTTTAACAGGGCAGGTACACGGGGAGGATACAATTCTTCAACCAATCAGGGATACAACAGGGAGGGGTTCACAGCATGACAACCAGTAGGAATGACAGTGGGAGTGGAAAGGGTCACATGGATAAATGAGGTGTCCTAGATTAGGGGAATTCCTGGGAGGAATTTGGAACTGACAGGGAACTCTCTGGAGCAAGGGGTAGGGATAAGAGAGGATTGACATTATGTAAATGAGGTAATAGGTGAGTCTAGGGAGTGAATGACAACCAGGAGAGAGAGGAGAAAACTTTGGGTAAAATCAAACATATCAGGGGGGAAAAACAGGAGCAAACCATTTAAAAGGGTTTACAAAAATATGCAGAAAAACACACCACCACATAACCCAACCCATTCCACAATTCTGTAATACTCACTGGGTGTCTGTGATGCCATGGGAAGGCTGACCTGGAACAGAGCCTAGACAGAACTAAAGAATAAAGTAGTTATTTATTATAAAGGCCTTTAAGGATACACCTTGGGCAGTACAAAAGCCTGGCCATGGCTGCACCCAAGATGGACCCAAAGTAGTTACAAAATGGATGACCAGTCATGAGGTCTCACAATTTTATGCTTTTGTCCATTTGCATATTGGCATTAATTGTCCAGTTATAGCTTCGGATTATGAAGTCCCATCCTTCTTGTTTTCTGTCTTCAGTCCACCATTGTTAATGATTTTGGGCCTGAAACTTGTAATGGTTGTCTTTGGTCTCCCTGTGGAAAGGATTTGTTTTGTCTATCTACTCTGTGAAGAGAGCTTACTAACACTTAATATGAGGCTCAGAGCTACACACCTAGGCAGCACAGAATCTGAAAAACATGAAAGCTAAAACTTGAGGCATCATCTATAATAAGCTTTTCTCTGCAGACTGAACTGCTCATGCAAAAACTGGAAATTTTGAAATTTTACTTTGTCAGAATCATCCATTGTGATTGATATTTTCCAAAGCTCTGTAACCAATAACAGATTTTAGTTTCTGTGTGCTGCACAGGCTTTGAATAGCAAATACAGGGGATTGAAAAATATGCCAGATTCAGGTGTGAAGTCAAGCAATTATTCCGGGAAAAAAAAAATCAAAGTCTTTGAGAGATCAAATATCATGTGCAAGAGACATAACCAATTTAACATCATGGCTCAGTAGTCATGGGAAAGAGTTTTAAAATGTAAAAAAGAAATTGTGACTGTGAAATGTAAGAAATAGTCTTGTAATGAGACAAAGACTAGATTTTGTACGTTTGCATAACAGGCAACATGACTTCACCAAAAAACAGAATAAAATGAAAAAAGCAACACCACACCCAGGCCCCGGATTAATAGGTGAAGCTGATGCTAAAAATTTGATTTGCTGGAATGGCAGACAGAAAGATCTACCTTTCAATCTAATTGATGAGGAAATTATATTCTCCTGGTATGATATTAGAGTGTATGATTTTTGAACGTGTCATAGGGAATAAAGTGTTAATAGAATAAGGCAGGTAAGGCACAACATCATATCTTCTCTTTGGAAGGAAGTGAAAGAAGGAGATAAATAGAAATTTTGTAAAGGAATAGTTGCACATATTTTTAATTTAGACCCTATATTTATTTAAAAGGAATTTCTCATATGGCCTCATGTTATAAGCTTAAAATGCAGCTTTTATCTCTGAAGATTAAAAAAAAAAAAAAAAACCAACAAAAGGGTGTATGATTCATAGCTCATTTTGTGAATATAAGATTTCCACAAAACATTTTGGTGATTGACATGTCAGCATGAGATGTACAGGTCTATACTTTAGGTTGCTGCTGCATTAGTGCTGAATTACTGACTGGTTTAGAGTGGCTGTGTTGGAAATATCTAGGCTGTCTACTCTTTTTGCAAGCTTCAGAGATCAAAACTCCTGTAAGCTCCTTGATATATTACTAGATTTTAATATGAAAAAGACCATGTCAGATGTTCAGATATGGTTTCAAATTCCAGATTTTAGGAAAAGATAAAATGCAGTTGTTATTAAAGTATGTCTAGAGATACTGAAAATTTATATACTAATGTAATTAAGGGTTTATTTCCTTAACTGACTCTAGTTAAAGATGACGTACCCCAGACTTCAGTAAGTCACAACAGAAGGCTTACAATCAACTTTTGCTTATGTCTGCAGAATTTTGAATTAGTTGACTATCTTGTAAACATAAGGTAAAATTGGATAAGATTTCTTTCTGTCTTGAAAAAATAGATATTTGAGTTTATCAGATTAGTATGGGCAAGTCATTCTGCTATCCAGTACTTTTTATTTTGTGTTTAGAAGTATCTTTCTGCTTTGAAAGTGCTTTCCAGTACTTTACTGAAGTGAACTGATTACTTTGTCTGACTTGGTTTCCATCAAAATGTCTAGGTTCAGTTTGATACCTGGGTCCAGTCTGGCATTCTGGCTCATGTAGTGGCCCATAGGAATGCAGCACTGGACTGGTGTTTAAGGTGGGGCAAGTTAAGTTTGAATGCAGATGCTGTTGGCAGCATAGAAGTATGAATCTTGTGTGGGACTGAGAACTCCAGAGATATTCACAGAAGTTTGGACACCTCAGCCATATTCCAAATTCTTATGCATTATCCTTATAATTTCTTATATAGGCTTCTGTAACTTCTGAAGAAACTGAAGACCTTTTATTTCCAGCAGGTTACTTCTGACAGAAAATTGGAGAGTTATTTAAGATGTACATGGCACTAATTTTCTCATTTGACTAAGACATTACATGCCTTGAAGTGCTTTTTGGTAAGTCAATTCAGTAGCCAGAGCTCTAACATTCTCTTCTACAGAGACTTTCAGCATGTTCTTGGTTGCAAAGGCATGAGAGAAGATCCCTTCCCTTGACCAAGCACTGTTTTCATATATAACTGTCAATCCTATTTCCGTGAAAGAGTTCATATTGCATGAAAAATGAGAATTATTGGAGTTGACCAGGTTTTAGGTTGACTTTGGACATCTAAAGTATTTGTATTCTCAAAGGTCCATGTTGCCTCCCAAATAATTAGATGTTTTGATATGGTAGGTGTCAAGCCTGTATATGCCTAGGAGCAAAATCTCATGGAATGACTGGCATGCTGAATTCACCCTGGCAGGAGTGCAGTGCAGACACAACTGTACTAAGCTGTTGCCAGCATAGCTCCAAGTGTTTAGATATCACATATTGACTTATTCTGAATTAAAATGTTTGATCTGTTCCAAATCCTGAATTTCATTATGTTTGGTATCACATCTTCATTAGGGCTTATAACCAACAATCTTTTTTACAGCTGTTTATGAAATCCCAGTAATATTTTTTTACATTAATTTAATTATATAACTGATTTAAAGATAAAACTTTATTTCAGTTGTTGGAATTTCATCTTACTTAAAAAGCTGTTGTTTCTTTTACATAAAATATTTAAATATGATTCAGATTTGAAGTTTTCTTTATCTCTTCTTTTTCCACATTAGCATAATATTTATAAAACTGATAAATTGAATGTAATATTTCAGTAAGTGGGAAGAATGGAATGAATATTTATTGCTTATTCAAAATGCCTAACCAACTTTTTATAATTGCCTTTGGTTTTCTAAACATAAGCTTTTTGATATAATAAAAAGTTAGCCTTTGTGAATATTAAACACAGGTGCATGAGCTTGTTTAACTTCATTGTGTGCTTCAAGTTTCTGTTTATACTGAATATTGAATACGTGAATCCTTCTGAATATAGTGTAAGGTTACCCAGAATTTGGGAATAGATCTGTGAAGTTCTGTCTTCCTCCTTGTCACCAAGTTTTCCTGCATTATTTCCTTTTGTACTGATCAAGTACAGTGGGAACATTTTATTTAGGTGAGATATCAAGAAGGGGGTAAATTTTTGTCATAGCAAATTATTGCTTCCACCATAACATTCTCTTTGATTGATCTTACATTGATATGTTTCTGATTCATGAAGTTAGTTCTCTTAAATTATAAAGCAATTTGGGAAAGCCTTTTGACTTTATGGAATTGTATCAAAAACTCTATTAATGTTTTAATAGCTGTCCATTAACAGTCTTTAAGCAGAATTTAACATGTTGAGGTTGCAAAATTATATACAGGCTGCTATTAAAGTGTCCAAAAATAAATCAGTAGAATTAAGAGAAAGTGTAGTATGTTCTTAAAATCTGTCTTGCATATTAACAAATTATGCCTTGATGGTCTACCAAAAAGACACTACGATTTGCAGCAAAGGTATGGAATGTAATTAGTAACAACAACATTCCACATGCCAAAACTCCTCAGAAGATGTTGGTCATTTTCCAACCATATAAAATCATCGTCAGATGAGACAAGCTAGGAATTCTCAGTATTGGTATGAAGAAAAAGAGAAGGTATTGTTCTGTCTTAGGCAACGGGCCATCTAAATTGCTTTGCTAAATTCACCCAATTTGATTTCCTGAAAAGATATATTGTTTTGCATCCTTTTTTTTTTAAGTACAAATAAGAGCTATGGTGTCAGAAAATGTTTAGTTTTTGTTCTATTTCATAAGCCTATCTGAGTCACTGGGTGCAAGTTTTATACTCCTAATATTCTTTCAATGGTCTTCTGAAGGTTCATTGCATAGACTCCTCAGGGAGTTAAGATGAAGAATGTATTCTTAAAATTTTCTGAACTACAGCACTTTTTTGAAGAAAAAAAAGGGGTTTTCTGTAATTGAAATTAATGGAATCTATGAAAAAACTTATAAAATAACAATGGGAAATTTTGAAACATTGTATTATATCAAATATACCAACAGACATTTCTACTCAATGAACTCAAGGATATGAATAGCAGTGAATGATGCCTCTGAAGTTAAAACCACTGTACAAACTGCCTGGGAAAAATCCGGTAACACTATAGGTGCCATAATACACTATTACAAATAGTGATGCTAGTTCCCTCTTTTTGACATTCATATTCATTACATTTACAGTCAACTATCTCTCCAAAATAATTACCTGCTAAATTGTGAATAAATCTTGCTGAGGGCTGGGTTGGTTTTATTTTTTTCTTTACTTTTTAACATGTAAGGTTGTTCAATGTTGGAAATGAATGCTAAAGTGTTGGTTTTTTTTCTTCCTAAATGTACACATATGCCTTGTATAAAACATTTTAATAAAAGCATATGGGCAGACTGCTCTTACACACTTCTAAAGGTTAACTTTAAGGGAGCAGGAAGAGTAGTAATAGGTAGCAAACTATCTGTAAAATTTGCTTTGCTCTCAGACTGAGTTTCCATCTGAAGATGGATATTGCCTTGACTCTGTACAAAGTTAACTACATTTGCTGTGGGTCTGGGGAAGCTGCTGAGGTACTTTGTTAGCTGCACTACTCCCAGGCTTTCTTTTTCTCTAGTTCTCCATGTAGCTAGAACTGCTGAGAATTTGGGGGGTTATACAGGTTCCTTAATGTAGAGTTTACCAATAAAAATACTGATGCAGTCTCAGTCTATGATGTTTCTCCAGTTAAGTTCATATAAGTACAACCAAAGCATAATGTACTAAATCCTTCACTTGGTCTTATCATTTTGACTCCAGCATTTTTTCTTTTGCCTTCAGGCAGCCCATTATCCGTGGACATTATCCTTGTGGATCTTATACTTCTAATATCTAGTGAAGTAAAAAAGAACAGCATTAATTTGTGCTTGGCAGGTCTCTTCTGTGTTTCTGTCTAGAGGGTACAAGCTAGCACAGTACTAATTCCAGTTCAATTGTTATAACAAAATTTCATTCTCAGGGCTGAACAGTCCCTCATAGTTATTGTAGACTGACAAAACCTGAGGTTAGTAAACTTGACTCCTTTGAAGATTTTAGATTTATTATACTGGAATCATTATATTTTAGCAGACCTTGTGAGCTGATTACCACAAGCACTATTCCTGCAAAATGCTGTGAAACATGTTTTCAGTGAAAATGATGGCAACACCATGGGGTATAATGTGTGGGCATCTCTTTAAACACACTGCTATGAAATGTGGATTTTGGGAGCTGCCCAGGCTTTATGGGGATGATCTTGGCCTGTGAGACCACTAGTCACACCAAAAGTTTCATGAGAGAAAGCTCTATGGTGGTATGAGATTCTTATTTGGATGAATGCATAATTTGATTAAGGTCATGATTTATTCTGATACCAAGGGAACAGGGAAAAAGGACATCAATCTTTACTTTTTGCTTTTTTTTTATGGCAAGAAATAGGCCAAAAAATCCAGTGCACAGCACAGTGAAAAGTAAGAGATTTATTCATTACTTGATAATCATGGATTTTGGCAATTGTTACAGTAGCCTCATGCTCTGGGCTTCTGCTGATCATTCAGAGAAGTATGAAAATAATTACTTTTTCTCCCTTGAAGCTTAGAAAAATGTTGCCAAACTGGTTTTCAGAACTCCTATAAATTTTGGGAGAGAAAGCTAGGACATTTGGAAGACTGCCTGCAAATTTAATAAAAGCACAAATTCCTGGTACACAAGCCACATAATCAAAGATTAATTTATTGTGCTGCAACTTTTCTGAATGCACTTGCACATCCTTAAGAGTTAGTTGCTGGCAATTTTAGGTGGAACTGAGCTATAAACACAGAGCTTAAAATCACATCTAAGAACTATTTTGAGATGTAACCTGGTTCTTTTTCCCTCTAGTGAATGGAAGGAAAACACAGGTAAAATCAACAGGACATTTTGGATGTTATAAATTCAGACTCACATACTGTTTCCTGGCTCTAGGAGCTGAAAAGGAGTCTTGTCATTCAACAGCGATCTTCATATTTGGCATAGCTGAAANGGTTAACAATTGAAAATATTTTGAAGTTATCTCAAAGGACTTGTAAGGGGCTGTACAAATCTGACTGTGGCCTCCAGTAGCCACTCCTGGGACCCTTTACCTCCCCATGGTCCCCCTGGGCAGGAAAGCCTCTGTCTGAAGGGATGTTGTGCACGGACACATTCCAGGTAACTGTGTTTACAGAAAGTTCCAGATGTAATTTCTTGTTCAAATATAGAGCCTTCTCTGATCAAGAGATAAAGCAAACTCCTAAGCACTGTCTAAGATTCTGCATGTTGTATTATACCTTGCTGTTGTTATTGATACTTTTCAACATTTTAATTAGTGTCTCACACAGCTGTATAATTGACTTTGAGGAAGACAGACTACTGTGCACAGGGTAATTCTGAGCTCATTTAAACACTTGGAAGCCAGAAAGCCTTTGTTTCTTGTTTTTTTTTTTCCTGCAAATAATAGCCCTAGGGAAAGTATTCCTTCCACCATCTTTCATCTATCAAATGATGTTTTCCATATCAAAGACTGCTCAACTACATGTATTTAGTACAGATAAAACAATATATTTGAAAAATTTGACAAACGTATTTTTGGGAAGGTGGTGACATTGGAGCTCATCTTCCTCTTTGGTGATGCAGTCTTGCTTCAGTTTGTCTTTGGATATCTACAGAAGTACTTTGTTGATCTTTAGAACAGCTTTACATATTTTATAAAGTCTTTTTTGTTATTTTTTTCTTTTTAATAAATTCCTTTAGAAACAACATAATAAGTTTACCCTGAGGGAGAATAATCCACACAGACATGCAAGGAGGTAAGCAGGCATTGAGATCAAATACAAACTTGCAGATACACAGTGCTTCCAAATAAATTCATATAGGGAGATTGAAAGATGCTTGTATTGTCCTTTAGCAGAAGTTAAAACAATTGAGGCTGGATTAATGATTTATGAATAAAGATTAAAGAGGAAAATTAAAGGAAGAAAAAATAATAAAATTAGCAATCCACACTAAATTAGAAAATTTGCTTTTTGGGCAGTAAACTACACAAGAAGTTGCAATCCAAAGCCTGAAGGGAAGAGGGGAGCTCCCATCTTTAGCAATCTGTAGGACTTCAAGCTAAATAAATCAGAGCTGCTTCATTCACTTCCAATCTTTTTCTACTAGACTTATACATTTCTTTTCCTCTTTTGTCAATTGAGCCTGAATAGTGAAGCTGATCTGGCACTGAACCTGTTGTTTCTCCTATGCTCAATGTTTAGAGATTTTAGAAATACTTATAATTTGTGAATTTGTTGTTTTACAACCCTAGGTGATTTAGCATTAGCCCAGAGGGCTTCCCTTCACATCCTGGAACCCTTCTCACCCTGCAAAAAAATGCAGAACTTTTCAAAAGTGGCAAGCATTCAAGTTAGCAAAGTCCCTCTGTGATTACAAGCTTCTTTCAATGGCAATTAAAGTCCCTGAAATAGAACCCCACTATCACAAGCCCTAAATAAGGGTTTAAATATGCCTATTTTCTTCTTGTGTAACTTCCCTTCTTCCACAATCTTATGACTATGGAGGCTGATTTTCATTTTTTGCTTTTCTGTTTTGTTTTGCACAGCAGTGTGTTCATCTACCTGCTGTTCATTTGGTTATATCATCCAGCTGAATCCTGTGTCGTTTGCCTCCTGATGTGCTGCTTGCTCTCAGGCCAAAGAGCACAGAGTCTTTAGAAAGTGGACATTCTCCATTTGGCAGGTGCATACAAACAGATGGAGTTCCCTTTGATTTCTCTGGTAGTGCAAGACTTTTGTATCAATTATTTCTTTGGATCATTTTGGTTTTGATGGGGTCTTGGAAGCTAACCTTAACTGCTGGCAGCAACTGACTGTGTTTTTCTGCCTTTTTGATGGCCCAGAGCAGGGCTGAGAACTCTAAAGAATTATTCTCTGACAAAATATTCAGGGGATCATAGTGTGCAACCACATTTGAATTTAGGAATTTCTCTGGACTTGGTAATTTAATGCAATAGGCACAATCTGTTTTGCCTTGATGTTTATTTGAGATCTGGACTCTGTCCGTATTAGAATATTACCACAACATAAGAAGAAGCTTTTGTACCAGAGGGAATATGTACATTGCATAAGAAAGGGGGAAACAGAAGTCCAGTGACTTGGTCAAAGTACATAGTAATCACAGAGCTGTGAAATCACACCTTAACTGTACCTAAGTTCTGTCACTGATTCAGTGGGGTTAAGTATTCAGTTCATGTACTCACATCTCAGTTCAGTGGCCCTCAATGTCATACAGCCAGATCCATCAATGGCAACCTGCCTGGAACGAAATGCAGCAGCTGCTTAACACTACTCAGTTGAAGTCTGCATGTGGTTCATATTAGAAAGAAAGAAAGGTCCCAGCCAACAGAAACTGGAGGGAGAAATTTAGCTAAAAAAAAAAAAAAAGTAATTATCTAAATTAGAGCTCTGGCCAGGATTACTATACAAAGTCTGTCAAGGGAAGCATGACAAACAGAACCAGTCACAGCCTTGGTTTCACATTTTCACTGTGCCATTGTTTCTGATCTCATCCAAATCCTTTCTACTTTTATTTTCTTTAAACCTTGCAAAATGTTCTAATTTTAAAGAGACTGAGGTAATTGAAAGCTTCCATTGCAAATTGCTTCCTCCAACTGGGCAGGCATCCTCTGGCGTGACTAGAACATCCTGTGAAACAGAACAAGTACTGAAAACTGATTTTCTGGGCAATAAATGTCTTCTAGCTACATCTAGAAAAGTGCTTGTGCTGTCTTCTCAATAAGTCATTACTCATGGGTGATGGATTCATTACTTCAGGGTTTTTTGATATTTATATTCCTTTCCTGAGGGTTATTTTTTTCCTGTAAGACACATGTTTAAAAATCACCATCTTGCTTCTAAAGCTGATGGGAATGAAACTAAAAATTCTTCTAAAGAAGTGCTGTTTAAGAGAGCATAGGTCTAGGAAGCTTTATTTGTTCAATGACCCATGGGGGACAATGGCTATGCAGCTTCATCTTTTCATGCCTTGTTCCCCTACCTTTAGAATGGCCATAAAGGTAATGATCTTTGTAACATCCTTTGAGAAAACATTCATATTAAAGCACTTTATAGGAAAAAGTTAGTATAATTGAAGCCTAAATTTGTTATTAGCAGAAGTAATGCAATATTTTGTAGCCCGTATAGGAGTAGCCTAAGAGTAGCCCATATAAAAGACAGTATTTCTCCTGCGAGGATTAAATATCAGTTAAAAAAAAATATTTCCTTCATTTCCTATGTCAAGAAGGATTGACAGGTGAGTATAATGATAATACACTAATTTTTAGCATTAACAATTTGGCTGCATCTGTTCACCAAATACGGTTTTGCTTTTCTGTTACAGAAGTCAGTATATACTGAGGACATGATATCTATTTATTATTCTATTTAACCTGTTATAGAATGCACTTTCAACATCCTGTGTTGACCCTTCTAGCCCAATGCCTCTTGAATGATATCTTGGTTGATATTCATGAAACTTATTCTGTCTCAGAAAATTCACGTAGTCATCTCTAGTCATCTCAGTTTTGTTGTTTTGTATTGTTTTGTTTTTTTGGTGTGTGTGTTTGATTAAGGCAATTTGTTCACTGATTCTGTACTTTTAAAAAAGATGATGTTAAGGCTCCTTCTACTCTGCTTTCAAGCAGCAGTGTACAGTAAGAGTGTACTATTGCTGTATGGGAAACAAAGGCAATGTAACAGAAGGGTTATAAATATATTTGAATTTCAGTGTTCTAATGATTTGCAGGAATCTAGCTGAAAATTCAGGAGCAAAGGTGAATTTGTGAAAAACTAACATGCAAATAGATGAGTAAGTAAAAGCAGATTTGAGAACAGGCTTTCTGGATTCTTCCTCTCCCCAGGCTTGATATGTGTTCTTATACAGAGTGCTCTCCTCTCGTGATTCTGCCTCACAACATTTGTCTACCTGTAATTACCTGCCCAACTCTATCTGATGGTCTCTTTAAAGACCTCTTCTATGTGTTCCAAGGACATTGGTATCAACTGATAATTGTCATGTTGTTGCATTGAGTTGCAATGAGACCTTTTTACACTTTTACTAAAAATTAGTACAAAAGAGTTAGGTCAAAGATTTCAGACCTCCAGCTGTTGTAAATAATTATTTTATATTAAAAAAACACACAACACAGATGATACTGGTTTAATCACTCACACACTGGCTGGGTGTCCCTCTTCCTATTTTGCAAAGTTGTTTAATTTCCTTTTCCATTTAGCAAGGCCCTTCCATCGTGAAAATACAATTAGCTCTATCTGTGTGGCTAGTTTTTATTCAATGGATCTTGGTATGATTAGAAATTTCGTTCAGACTTTCAACAAGAGGTCTGACTGAGCAGAACATTTTTGATCTGCACAGAGTTATTCCTCCATCATCTTTGTGGACACCTGAAATCGCTGACTTGTCATGCAGAGACCAGTTTGAAGTCATTGGTGACCTATAATAGACATGATCCAGCAATCAAGCAGGGAAAGTTTTATCCAATTAAAATTCCCCTGAGTCATCCAGTCTCTTTAAAATTACAAATCTAAATAATAGATTGCATGAAGATAGATAACATTCCCAGCATCCACTTTGTTTCAGTCTTCAACACAAAGGGAGAAGAGAAAGAGTATGGGAGTCAGCTAAGTGAGATAAATGGGAATGAGGGTCTGGGAATATGAGGAAATAGACTTAATAAGCAGCTAGTAAAAGAATGCTTCAATAATTTAAAGTATCTATAAATCAGTGAGGACCCAGTGACATTTAACCAACAGTTCATGAAGAACAGCAGCAAGAACTGTCATGATATGTCAGATGTATTGGTGGATGGATAGAGTACAAGTGAGCCATCAAGGAGAGAAGTAAATAGCAACTATAATGTAAAAAAAAATTGAAGTGCATAAGGCAGAAGGATCCCTAAACTGTAAGCCATTTCCTTCACATGAGAAATAATATATTTTGCTTGTGTATGAAGCTTCAGTTACTACACCAATTATAGAAACTATCACTAAACATCTTTTACTACAGCCTAATTTTTTTTTTTTATGTATAGCCTTACGCTTTTGTTGTAATTTTCTTTTTTTTCCTGCAGAACTGACAAATATGCTCATGTGACTTTTTAGTATCACTTCTGTGCATACCAAATTGCATGTCTGTTCTTAATCTCACTATACTTTCCTGCTAGGATGTACATATCTTCCTGCAGGTACCTCATCTCCCCCTTCTCACAAGGAAAATCTTTAGACATGTTCTTATTTGGTTTGTTGAATGATTAGGAAGAATGCTTCCCTTCTCCAGGGAAGATGCCCATTGCTGAGTTTGCTTCTCTCTGAAAAAGCAGCCTTTGAAGACAGCAAAACTGGAAACTGGGGAGAGAATTTCAGAAAGACAGGCTGTTGAGTTAAATACAGGTTACTGGCTGGATATATGATAGACAGTGCTTTTGCACAGTTCAGCTGAAAGGCTTCATATCCCAGAATCAGCTCTCCTGTTTAGAAGAAAACACAACATTTCTGATGTAGTGGAGAGTGACATATGACTCTAAGCAAAATATATGAAGCAGCTGAGAAATTAGACCAATAGTTTAAGTGGATAAGGCTTTAAATGTGGTAGTGATTTTCTTTTCACAGCCCTAGCAAACTGTGCACGGAACACATGAACTGAATGGAGAAGTTGGAGTTGGATTTCTTCCTGGATATGAAAAATAAAGTAGAACCAAAAACATTCATGTCTGTTGTCTCTGGAAGTCTTTGCTCTTTTAACTTGAAACAGTCTCAGTGTGATGACTCTGATGTCATACTGCAGAAACTTAACTGCATACTGCTGCAGCGCTATAGCATAAGGTCTGGGAAGAGTTAAATACAATAGTGTCTTAAGTTTGTGAATATATTCTAAAGTAAGAAAGTGAAGTAAGTTTGGGATGTTAGCTAAATACGTAAAAAATACTTGTTTCATAACAGGATGAAAAGTATTGTTCTGGGAATTAGATGGAAATCTGCAATGCCATTTTGGAGATTTCTTAAAGAAGCATTAAACATGAAAAGTGTCATAAGATTAGAGCTGGATGTCTCTAGGTCCTACTAATTGTAATCATGATACTTATATATATATATATTCATGATATTGCTATTCTGAATTATGTAGTTATGGCAGGACTATAATAGAAAGAAAGGTGAGTATACTTAATTTCCAAATGATCTAGTATGCTTTAGTTCAAATGACTTGGGCCTTAAATAGCTAAGTCTCATTTTAAAAATTTATATCTTTGAACCTGAAAGGAAGAATTTCTTTTGGAACTTAACCACTCTGTGAAGACATAGAGGACAAAATAGACTTAAGTCAGACAAAGAAACAGAATGGGACATAATGGAATTAGTTCTGTGCTCTGCTGAATTGGGAGATACTGGTGTGCACATTCAAAATTAAGGTGGGTTCCAGTGCTTTGCTGAATTTGATCTTGATAAATGGCCTGAGGTGCTGAAGTATCAGCAGTATAAAACGCTTGTCTGGTGTTTGGGACAATGGCCTGCTAACCCCTGACTGTGACCAATAAACTTGTAGTTTCATGGTGGCAATGATCAACAGGTAGGAATAGAGTCCTTGATGTCACTTTTAGGGAAACATTTTAAAGGTCATTATTTTTTACAAAATAAAATATCCTTTTTCAGATAAATGTGTCAATTTCTAATGCATAAATCTTAGCTGCATTTCTCTAATGAAGCAAAATCTCAGTCAATTTCTTTCTTTTCTCGAAATGCATTACAATTCTCAATTAAACCTTTCAGCACATGATTCATAATTACTTCAGTTTCAGGAGTATTCCTTCTTCACCTTGCCTAGAATTGCTACGAAACATTTGGAATTCTTTTATATTAAGGAGAAATTAATTTTTTCCGGTGGATGAAGTGCATTAAATTTCAAATCATTTATTGCAGTTATTTTACAAATTAAGGCAAAGCTTCCATGATTCAATTTCTTAGACAAGGCAAATGATTGTGTTATTTATTCATTCTACACATGGTATTTTCCCGAATAAATTTTTCCTATTTGGTCTTTTGATCACAAGTGACAAATCAGAGAGGTATAAATTTTTCTTTATCTCTGTTTTCATGTTTGCTATAGGACAAAAGAACCTTTAAAGCATTTGTATTTGTGATTCACAATTTAACAGGGCAATGAGCTGTATAATGGTTAAAATTCCTATTTTCCTTAAGTAGTCAATATGTAATAATAAGCACTGAATTACAAGTGGAAATATAAAGACCTGCAAACCTCTACCTGGTATGTGACTTTTTTTTTTTGCTGAAAGATGCGAAAAAAATGAAAAAAAAAAGAGAGTTGGAGAGAGATTGTTAGTATTCCAAATTTTACTCCTCATCTACTTTCACTTGGACTTTTCAACATGGCTGTGGCTTCTGCCTGTGTCTTCTTGCTGCCTGAACAGTAACAGTTTAATGTATCCACAGAAACAGCTTTGATGTGGTTCTTGTGTTTCCCAATATTTGACCGCTCTTCTTAAAACTTCTATATCCTGGGTAGTATTTTCTCCAACACTGAAACATAAGGACCAAATAGAGCATATTTGTATCCTTGAATTAATCATTCATTGAAGCTTCTACTGAGACAGGAAAATGTTCTCCATGATGAAAGTCTTGTGGCATGGAACTGACAGCAAAATTATTTCATCCAAGTGTGGGTTGCAGCTATCCAGGTGATCTTAAGAGCATGTCAAAGACAGACCCTCACTAGGCTGAATTGAATCTCATCAGTGTTACATTTAAGTCAGATTACCCTGTACTCCTCACTTCACCTCTTGTAATAGGAACATTTTATTTCCAGGGAGAATATGCTTAGAAAGAAATCTCACAGCTGCATCTGCAATACTTGTGTTGGTAGAAACAGTGCTTAACATCAAATAAGTGTTAGGAATTTTTTTAAAATTTTATTTTCAAATCTGCAGGTCTGAGGATATATAATTTTACTGCACATCATTCTGCTTCCATTTTCCAGTTCCTCAGTGGGAGGGTCTGCTTTAGCTCCTCTGTTTCCTTTGATTGTGTTCCTTGCTGTGATTTAGGCTCACTGGAACAAGAATTTGCGTGCTGTGGACCTAACAACTGTGCTGAGTCCTGTATGTGTATTCCAGGGCTGGAATGCTCTCTCTACTGAGTGACCCACCACACTTACTGCTGGCCTTGTACTGTGCTCTCACAGCTGGACCAGCTCTCCAGTCTGGGAGACTGCCAAAGGATGTGCCCTTGCCCAGATTCAAGATTTTCCTACAAGGCAATACAAATGCATCAGGGTTGGTTCTTAGAGCTGAAGCCTCAAGTCCATCCTGGCTAGGCAGGAGACAGGTTAAATATAGCCTTACAATCCCTTTTGCAACATGGGCACAAATAGCCAAAGGAAGGACTAGAGAATCTACACGTGATCTCTTCAGAAGAGCATATGCACAGAAAAGAGCTGATGGTGGAATAATGATTTTGTGTCGCGCTGCCTTCAGAGAGTGTCTCTCTGCTCACCGGGGCTAGCTCTGGCACCGAGGCAGCGTGTCAGGCACAGCTCCAGCTACAGATAACTAGAGCCGATCTTGTGGGTCCTGAGATCTGTCGACCCACTCTTCTTGGCACAGGTTGTATTTGTGCGACGTCGGTAAGGAGGAAAGGAGTCTGGGTTGGGGGAGCCAACAAGATTTATTGGAAGGCCGTGCGTGGGGCCTTCTCACCTGAGGCTACAGCCCAGCCCAGCCCCGAACCCGGCTCGAACACTGACTTTTGAACTGGGGAGGGGAAAGGGGAGTGAACGAGGGAAAACCCAATGGGGACCCTCCAAGGAGTGACCCAGGGCATAAATGACACCCTTGGGAGCCAACCTCAGGTTAAAGGAGGGAACAGTGTTCCTTTGCACCCAATCCTCCGCCATCTCTCCCGGAGCTTTCTAGAAGCTAGGTTGGGTTCCTGAATGACGGACAGCTCACTGAGGGAGGGGACAGGGAAAGGACACATGCAATTTCTATGGAAACTGGGGAAGGATACATTGAGTGACAGGAGACAGAGCAGGGAACAACTATACCTAGGAAACCAAGGGGGGTGAATAGAACAAATCATTCTAACATATCAAATAAACATAAAAATCCACACTGCTACAATTTTGAGTATTTGTAAGCAGAGTGCCCTCAATTTCATCCTGACTGTCACCTCACTACCGGACAGAACAAGGGCATTACTTCATGTAGATAAAGACTTATTATTTGAATCTTTGGATTCAGCTTGGATTCAGCTTTGAATCTCCTCTGACAAGCGCTCTTCAGCAATTCTAGTATTTTTTTGTTCTCCCAAATCTTTCATTTTTAAGAATTATTTTTCCAAGTGGATATACTTTACCCATCATGTTATTTATTCCTCTTTAAGAATGAAGAGTATGCTTGAAGCTCTCTGCAGAGGGCTGCAAAGGGAAGGACTTGAACTCTATTCTGCAGTTCACAGTGTGAGACCAGCTTGGTGAATATTTGATTTGCTGAGGGAAATAGAGGTGCTCTCTTAGATGTTTTAACTAGAGTTAGTATAGGCAGACATGCCTGCCTTTAAAGTTGCCCAGCAGATAAACCTACATTTATCAAAACTTATTAATTCTTTAAACATTAATAATGGCAGATGTAGTGATTTGTTGCCGTTTCTGAATTTGTGAGAAAGGAGCTTTCAAGAGGATAGGAATTCATGTCTTTTTCATATATTTAAAGGGTATTTTTCTTTCTGATACTCTTGGTCAGGTTGTCACAGGTGGTCAATGACACTGAGCTAGATACTCACAAGATCTTGCACTCCCTAGTGACAGCAGTCACTTCTCAGCTAGCAAAGTGGCAGGGCTAAAAGAATAGTTGTTTCTATGTCAATTGTAAATTTGGTTCCCAGATCTGTAAGTGCAGTGGAAACTCATAAATAAAATGTAAAAAGCACACTAAGACTTTGAATCCCTGTAAGATTTCTTGTTCAGGTAGAAAACTGTATTTAAAAATTCACATGAAAAATTCAGACATCCCCACATCTCTGAATGAGATGCAGCACAAGGCACTTGAATGCACTAGAAATCCCTTGGGCTAGTGAAGGGAAAAGGGCATTTGTTATGGGATTTAGGCCGTTGCAGTGACAAGAAGTCCAGTGCACCCTGGAACATTGTTATATATGGTGAGTATATGGTGTTTAATCATATGAATGATTGAGATTGGAAGGACCTCTGGGGGTCATCTGGTCCAATCCTCCTGCTCAAGCAGGGCCACCAAGAGCTGATTGCTCAGGACTACACCCAGATATTTTTTGAGTATCTCCAAGGAGGAAGACTTAAAAAATCTCCCTTGGCAACCTGGGCCAATGCTTAGTCACCATCACATTTAAAAAGTGTTACCTGATATTCAGCTGGGGCCACGTGTTTTCCAGCTTTTGCTCATTGCCTCTGGTCGTCTGGCCTCCTGGACACCACTGAAAAGAGCCTGGCTCCGTCCTCTTCGCAGGTTCTGTTTGGGTGCTTGTACACATTGCTGAGAACCACCCCCCAATCCTTTATCCAGACTGAACTGTCCCAGCTCTCTCAGTCTTTCCTTGCAGGAGATGTGCTCCAGTCCCCTTCTCATCTTTTTCACCCTTTGATGTGTCCTCTCTGTCATCATAGGACTGTTGCTTTGATTTTTCAGCCTTCTCTTCTGTTTCATAGTTTCATGGTTTGGGTTTCTTCTCACGCTTTGGTCTGTAAACACCGGCCAATGTTTTCATTACTTCAAAATAGATTTTACTCTTGTTCTTAGAGATATGGACAACTGATGGACAGTTGTCTTAACCAATGGGATGGAGAGAGGTATCAACCTTCTCCCCCAATCCCTAGCCTTTGTAAAAATACTATATAATGAAGTCAGATCCTTTTAAATAAACTCAGTTCTTAGTTCATGCCTTCTGAGCAAAGTGTGAATGTGTCTGTGTGTGTGTGACGAACAGCATCAATAGAACCAAAGAAAATCTCAGGTTAGACTGCATCATCAAGTCCAAATCTCCACAGCTCCATCTTTCTTTTGTACTGGGGACCCCAGAATTGAACACAGTACTCCAGGCAAGGCCTCACCAGTAAACGGGAAGGATCAAACCCCCTCAGCCTGGTGGCAGTACTCCTTGTAATGCAGCCCAGTCTTCTCAGTCACAGGGGTGCATTGTTGGTTTCTGTAAAACTTGGTATCCACTGGGAATTCTGGGTCATTTTCTGCCAAGTTCCTTTGCAGCTGGGTGGTCCCCAGTATTTGCCTGTGGTCATTCTTCCGCAGGTGCAGGACTTGGTACTTTTCCTCGTTGAATTTCCCACAGTACCTGTAACTCCATTTCTCCAGCCTGTCAAGGTCCCCTTGGATAATGGCTGAACCCTCTAGTGTATAAGCCAGTTCTCCCAGTTTTGTATCATCGGCAAACACTCTGAGGGTATAGTTTGCTTTGTTGTCCAGTTCATTAAGAAAGATGTTCAACAGGATCAGAGCCAGTATTGACCTCTGTGTTATGCTGCTAGTTAGTGGCCTCCAACTGGAATTCATGCCACTGATCACCCTTTGGGCCCAGCCATTCAGCCAGTTTTCTGTCCACCTCACTCAGTATAGGCTCATCTAGCTCATACTTCATCAGCTTTTGTGTAAGGATACAATGGGAAACAGTGTCAAAAGACTTACCGAAACTGATGGGGACAATACCCACACTCCCAATTATTTACCAAGCCAGCTATTGCAGTGTAAGGTTATTGGGTTGGTAAAACATGAATGAGTGTTTATGCCTAGACAATTATATTTCCAACAAGCAGAATTATCAGCAGCACGTATGAAAATAGACTTAAGGAACTGTGGCTGAGAGAAGATGTCACCTGGGGCCTTCTGTCTCTTAATAATGTCTCTTAGTGTCATTTCCTCCTAGTAAGTCTTTTTTCTTTTATCTTGATGTTGATACCATTTAGATTAAATCATCACTTTCCTGCATAAAAAAGGAGAAAATTTCTTTCTTATCTCTATCTTAAACATCCACTTATGTTGCAGGATACCACAATTTTTAACATTTTTGGCTAGATTATAACAGAGGGATCAGGTATCTGTTTTCTTAAACCATTGTAGCTTTGGGGCCATAATGGCTATAGGATCAGGCTCATTCAGCCCCTCTTGTTGGGAATATTCTGATTTGGGTAAGCAGTCAGCTACTTACTGGCCTGAAGAGATAATTCTGCCTGCTGCAGTTGGTGATAAGGGCAGTTGAGATACTTGGATACTCATCCCAATTCATATTCGTAATATTTAAGGATTTTATACAAAGTAGACAAGTCTCAGTAAGAAAGAGAAAATCCTGAAATATTTATCAGAACAGGGATTAGGCCTTGAGCCTCTCTGGTGAATGCCCTAACAACTAGTCTACGGAATTCTCCTTTTGCTTTCTCTATTGTTCCCTGAGTAGCCACGTGTTTCCTACAAAAGAGAGCAACTTCAGAGGCAGACCATAAGAAAGCTTTTCTTCAGTGCAGACACAGACCTAAGTACAGATTTCTGTCACAGACCAAATAGAAAAAGGAATTAGTGCATTGGCCTCTTATGTGCCAAGCAAATGCCCAAATAACATTTCTGGACGTGAAAGGAGGCATCATTTACTCTGGTGCTTTGTGTGGAATGATATGTGATTTGACAGTACTCCACAGTCAAATTGCACCAGAAGTCTAGAAATGTCTAGTTGTGCATCTCATAGTCCTGAGGAATTACTAAATCTTAGGTACTATTCAGCTGATGAAGCACTGATAATACTGAGAAATTAAAAGGGAAAGAAAAAAGAGATTTTCAAAAGTGAGACTTCATAAATGATGGCTTTTAGCACCCAAAGTGGGTTTTGGGGCTTCATGTCCTAGCAAATTGCCCCTAATGTGTCTGGTCTCTTTAATGGAAGGTGTTCTTTAGAGTATTAGAGCACTTCAATGTTTTGTGGGGAAAAAAAATAAATAAAAAAGAAAGGAAATAAAGAGGGTTGTATTTTTTCCTGCTAGTGACATGTTTATCATATTTCTAGAAGAACTTTTTTGGTGATTGCTCATTAAAAACTGTCTAGCACACAGAACCTTTCCTGCAGTTGTAATGTTTCTCTTTTTTTTTTTTCCTGGTACCTTGCTAATCATTATTATTTCTGAAAAAGTGATAATCAGGAAGTGTCTGGACAGGGATGTTTTTGAAAGAGTGCTACCACTGAGTAGAAAATGAAACGTCAAATTGACCCAGCTCTTTTTTCTCCTTTTTTTTTTTTTTCTTTCCCCATTAAATAGATCTTCTTACAGTCACATTAGTCAAGATGACATTGATTACAAGAATCCTTATTACAATTTCTTAAAAGCTCACACTTAGCAGACAATTTTGTTGAAGGTTGCTGGCGTGAAAGCACAAATCTTTCTCACTATCAGCAAGCAAATTTACATAGAGCTCTTATAAAAGCAAAAAAATAAAAAGAAACAGAAAATAGCAGCATATTAATTGCTATGCTGCACATAGCTATTCTTTGGTGGAGGGGCAGAAATCAGCAGCTTTAAGTCATTCATACAACAAACTCTCATGTCTGCAGTTACAATTTCTCTCCCTTCATATGACTTTGAAGCATTTATCTCTATTCACATTGTCTTTAGTTAGACTGTGAGGGTCTGTGGCTATGCCCCATATGTGTCTGTGGAAGTATGAAACAGATTTTGACTATTATTTAAATTGACTTTTCATAACCTTCAATGATGACATGGCAGAGTGGGTTGATGAGAACAGTGGATGCTGTCTACCTCGGCTTTTGACACTGTCTCCCACAACATCCTCATAGGTCAGGTCAGGCAGTGTAGGCTAGATGAATGGATAGTGAGGTGGATCAAGAACTGAAGTGCAGAGCTCAGAGGGTCATGATCAGTGGAGTAGAATTCATTTGGAGGCCTGCTGTCAATGGTACTCTCCAGGGACCAATACTGCATCTGGTCTTATTCAACTGGCTTATCAAATCCTGGAGGAAGGCATAGAGTGCCTCCTCAGCAAGTTTGCTGCTGATAGGAAAAGGGTGAGGGGCTGATCCACCCGAAAGCCCTGTTGCCATTCAGTGGGACCTTGATCATCTGGAGACTTGGGTTGGGAGAAACTTAATGAGGTTCAGCGAGGGAAAGTGCAGGGTCCTGCACCCGAGGAGGAAGACCCCCAAACACCAGAACAATCTGGGGGTTGTCATGCTAGAGAGCAGCTCTGAAGGGAAGGATCTGGGAGTCCTGGAGGATAACAAGCTGTCCATGTGGTGGCAGTGCCCTTGCAGCCAGGAAGGTCAATGATATCCTGGGTTGCACTGGGAAGAGCGTGGCCAGCAGGTGCGGTGAGCTGATCCTACCCTTCTGCTCAGCCCTAGTGAGGCCACATCTGCACTGCTGTGTCCAGCTCTGGGCTCCTCAGTACAGCAAAGACAAGGAGCTACTGGAGAGGGTCCAGCAGGGGCCACAAAGATGATGAGGGGTCTGGAGCACCTCTCTTATAAGGAGAGACAGAGGGAGCTGGGTCTGCTTAGTATGGAAAAGAGAAGACAGAGAGGGAATCTCATTAATGCATATAATATCTCCAAGGCAGGTGCCAAGAGGTTGGTGCCAGACTCTTTTCATTGGTGCCCAGCGACAGGACAAGGAGCAATGGCCATAAACCAAAACACAAGAAGTTCCACCTCAATATGAGGAGGAACTTTTATACATTGAGTGTGTCAGATTACTGGAACAGGTTGACCAGGGAGGCTGTGGAGTCTCCCTCTCTGGAGACATTCAAAACCCACCTAGATGAGTTCCTATGTTCCTTGCTTTAGGTGATCCTGCCTTGGCAGGGGAGTTGGACTTGATCTCCAAAGGTGCCTTCCAACCCTAACAATTCTGTGATTCTTTGACTTGAATTATATGGTGCATAGGTAAAGTTCTTCATCCAAGATAAAATATTGAAATGAGTCCTTGGCTTCTAGGCAGCCTGGTTAGGCAAAACTTCTCATACTATTACATGTTTTACATGAGTAAAGGTGAAATTAAAATTTTAATAATAAAATTATTCTTCTTCTGTGTTCTGGAGCTACATTGATTTCCTTCTTATACCCTTGTGCACAGGAAGATATAATGAAAGCAGTGGTAAAATTAAGTGTTCCCTGTGTTACTGTAGCAAATCCTACATGTTCCTGTATTTGTCTTTGAGGGAAAAGAAAAAGGTCTGTCAAGCAGTAGTGATAGCTTTGTGTCTGTTTTATTTCAGTTGTTAAAAAACCCTATTGTACTGGGAAATTAATGAAAATGGTGTTTTACAAAGCAAAAAATGTTGGAAAATTTCTTATATATTTTCATAGAGAGCAACTGTATCCTCATGCTCAAGAGAAGGCAGCTTAACACCCTCCTCTTCGTATAATTTATTTTTTAATTAGAATATACTCCATATGAATGATAAGGCAGTGTTTGGATTACTAAAAACCCCAACAGTCTGTGTGCTGGTGCATCTTCTGAAAATTGTGGTTGTGACGAGTCAAAATGTTAAAAGAAGGGACCAGGAAAAACACCTTTCTGTGTCGATTTTGCAGTGCTTTCCTGTTCCCAGAGAACTTTGGATGACATTGGCCCTTGGCACACCTATTTTTGCACATTGCTTAGGTTCACAGCTATATTTTTGCTGTGTGTCTTCCAATTGCTCCTGTTACTGTGCCTTGGCAATCACTGAAGGGTGTCCTTGGACTGTTGCTCTCTGTCCTTCCTCGCCCATTCTATCTGTCAGTGCAGGAGCTGCATTTACAGACAGGAGAATGTAGCCAGGACATCCTTGTTGCTTGACACCTTGAGCTGAACCAAAACCTTTGAATATAGGAGAATAGATTAAAGCTCTCTGCCTTCTCATCAGAGAGCCCAGAGAATTTGGAATTATTTTAGGACCTGTACATCACTAAGCAGTACTGCTTGCACCCAGCTAGATGAGCTTGCCCCCAGCATCTGGGTGAAATCTGGTTTAAACAGCAAAATACCAAAGAGATTTTCCACAGTTTCTGAGGTACTGCTCACTATGTGTTGACTGTTTTAAATATCATGTGTTACTAATCCGTTGGTTCCACTGTAACAGAGAAAAATCCCAAAGGTTTTACCTATGGCAATTTGTTTGCATAAAGTACAAGGAAGTGGAATTGACTTTTTTTTGCTTGGACATCTTGTTATTCTAAATATTTCTTCACCCTTGTCAATATATCAGAAAAATAATTTTGAGTAATCTGTTGAAAATAATAATAGAACCCCCATTTAACTCTTAAAGTATAAACAAATCAAACACATTACAGACTCTCTTGTTATGGTTTGAAAATCATTTTGGCTTGAAATTAAGATTGGCAGGCCATGACTGCATTTAGTAAAGAGAAAATGAAGTATTAATTGCTCTATTTTTCAGTATCCAATCTGCAATTTGAATATCTAATCAGTTTCTCTGTAACCTCTGAGTGATATAAGACTTTATTACCTTGGAATTGTTCAAATGGAGTTCCAAACTTGCCCTAGTTCTTGTGGGGATTTTTGGTTTGTTTTCTTTTTTTTTTAAATTGGCATTGAATATTCCAGCTCATTTTTCAGGAGCTTTCCTGCTCCTGTCATGGATAGAGAAATTATATCAATAATCTGAAACTTTCAGTATTTCACTTCCTTTGAAGTTCTGAATAACTGATATTTTGAGAGAAGCTGCTATTCAGGGACTTTCTAAAATGAAATGTGATAAGATGCAAATAAGGCTTTGGGTTTACTGGCCTACTTCTGAGACCTAGGGTTTGATTCTGCTTGTTGTGTGAGCAGTAGGGGAGTTAAATTTGATGGTATTCCAGTGGTAGAGACTTAGAGTGTTCCTTTAAAGTATCTTCTGCCTTGCTTAAAGCTTTATTTACTGCTTGTCAAATTATGAATGTTACTGTAAAAAGTCTGCTGAGGCTTGTAACTACACCTTTGTTCCATATGCCTGTTGTTTAACCAGATGTCTCACACTTCTTCAGTCTGAATGGAAATAAATTAAAAGCAATAAAATCAACCCTGATCTATTTTGTGCCTACTCAGTGGCTTTCCTAGTGAAAGTCGCTAGGCAAAAAGGCAAAATGTAGGCTTTCCTCGTTAATAGATTCAGGCATCTGCATCAGTGAGTACTTAAATATAAACCCATTATCTGTAGTAATTCATTAATTAATGATCTGCCCAAGCAGACACAAGGGAGAAGAAAACATGGATAGAACTCTTGGAAATGGAATTAATATTCAAATACTACAGACAGTTTTCAAGGGGGCAGCCAAGTGACTCAAATGAATAATGAAGTGTGTCTTGAAATTGCATAGAAACTGATGAACCTGTGGACAAGTGCATCAGGTCAGTTTCATTTCATGGAACTGAAAGAATGTCTCTGTGGAAGGGAGGGGGAGGAAACATTCATCTTGATGTATTTGCTATGTTATTACCTCTTTCCTCTGATTTTATAGCCTTACATCTACGGTATTTGTAAGACACAATGTGATGACAATTAACCTAGGGAAAAAGTGGCTTGAGACATACTTTGCTGAAAATGTGGGGTGACCCAAGTGTAAGAAATGACAGCCTGGAACAATAATGGAGAGAAGGGATGTTCTTGATGTTAAAGCACCAGCAAAGGGGTTTTTGGAGGTTTGGTTTCACCTCTCAAAGCTGCTGAGTGTTGTAAGTGATGTTGAGCAAGTCACTCAAGCATGGGCTCTTTCCTCAGCATATGGTGTTGTTTAACCCCTGGGAGCTTTTGAAAGTGACTTTCTATAAACTGTCAGGAGTACCTTTTTCATAGTTTCCATCTATATTTTTGAGTTTCATCTCTGTCACAACAGAGATGGATGTCTCCTGGTTGCACTGTAGAGCACCTAGTGAATGGAGGTCCTTCATATGAGTTTCTAGGCACTCTGTGATGGTGAATGTGTATTTCCAAGACCAAATTATTTTATCATGATAACCTGAACTTGAAGTATGCTGTGGTTTCTGACATTAGAAAAATAATTCCTATACTTGTACTGTAATTTAGGTTTATTAGTTCTTATTGCACTCTTCCTTGAGTGAGCGCTGAGGATTGTGTTGAGGCTTCAGACTTGTACATCAGTACTCTGATCAATCAGGAGAACACAATATATTTTTTTGGAATGGATTTGCAGAGCTACAACCTTTTCCAGTCTTGTATTTTGGTGGCTCAATGTTTTATACACACCTCTTAGTGAAACTTATACCTGAAACCCGTAGGCAACCCTTCTGATACTTGAATTTATAACAATGTGTAATATGAATTTTGATGTTGCTTTCTTCAGGAACACAAGTGTTGTATAAATGGTAGAGACTGCATTCTCAAGACTATTACTATTATTACTATTATATTGTACTGTCAGAAGCAAAACCTGAAGGTCATTAGAAATGAAGAAAGTGGTCTTCTAAAACAAACAGAAATATTTCAATTTTTTGGGCTTGTGTAAAGGGAGTGTGAAAATTCTGAAAAAAAAAGCAGAAAATAAAATATGTTATAAACACCAAAGGATTTAACTTTGACTAATGGGTGTCTGATGGGATCAAAACCTTGACTTTGGGTCTTACTCCCTTCAGGATGCATGGAGAGAAGCACCAAAGGTTAAAATCAGTATAATAGCCTTTTGGCTCTAGGCATTTTAAGCACACTTCAATTATGTGCAACAACAGGAATGAGCTGCTGCAGGAGGGCTTATCTGGTTGACAGTGATCAAGAGAAGGTAATCCTTTTTATATATCTGATAAAGTGCAGGTCTGTGCACTTACAATTTTTTGAAACCTTATAAGATCATCCTATTCTTAAGGGTTTCCACAACTGGAGGGATTACATATTTCTGAAATTTTCCTTGCCACAAAGAATGCTAGGGGTTTGTTTATGAAACTTAGAAGTAGGCAACAATGTTAGATGTGCCAGGAAATAAATACATGCCCTACTTTGGAAGTAAGAGCTTTTTCTATTCTGTTAATCTCTGAGAAGCTTGTCCTTGGTACTCAGGATGCATTTACATAAGGCGTGTTTTTATTGGGAGAGACATATTGGCACAAGTCATACCATAAATATAAGCGGGTTTCATTCAGACTTAAGCCTTAGTTCTGAATTCCAGAAAGGTAATTTCTCTTGGTCTTTTGGCCATTGACAAATCCTTGTGACTCACTCTCTCAGTTTTGAGTATGCTTTCAGCAAATTGCTGTCCACCCTGTAAGACAGATCTCTTTCCTTCCCCTGGCAGTCATTCACAAGTTGTGACGTCTTGATGTTAATTGACTTATACAGAGATATGGCTTTTACAAGTACCTGTAAATGTTGACACAATGATTTTACCTGAAATCAGATATGCTACATGTTACAGTACACTGTGTAGAAAGGACCAATAGAACACTTAACAGAAATTATTTTAAGTAATATGTCAGTAAAAATAAGTCTGTGCAATAGATCAGTAGGTTGTGCTAATATAGAAATATATATATATATATATATGGAAGGAATTCTTTACTGTGAGGGTGATGAGACACTGGAAAAGGTTGATTAGAGAAGTTGTGGATGCCCTATCTCCACGAGTGTTCAAGGTCAAGTTGGAGGAGGTATTGAGCACCATGTCTAATGTCTCTGCTCATGACCAGGGGAGTGGAACTAGATGTTCCTTCCAATCCAAACCATGTTTTTATTCTATAACTTAGTTTTGCCACTCTTTGGAGCTCTTGTTCTTAAATCTGCCTGTAAGGAAATACATGCTTTTGCACAGAAGTGTGAAATGATTGTCATCAGAGCACGGCTTGAACTGTTTGAGGCAAAGTTTTCATGTGAGCTTTTCCTGCAAAGTTTTTTGTGGAGCTGGTTTCATGTGATGTGATGACTCTGGCTAAAGGGCTACTTTATGCGCTTACTGCTCACTTCTACCTGACAGCAGCATTTAATCTGTCATTTGGTTTGGCAAAACACTTCATAGAACTTGGCTTTCTACGGGAACCTGCTCTGTTAAATACTAGAGACCAAGGTCTACAGATGGCTTAGCTGTTGAATGTTAAGGCTTTATTTAATAAACCAGTGCTGCCTCTAGACATATTGTACTATGCAGGCTGGCAATATAAAATATAAAGTTTTACGCAGGAATTAACACAGGTTTTCTTTACACTCTAATTTTAGGAATTGGATATCATCATAGTTTACAGTTTTTTCTAGAGAATGGTCTACAATTTTTTCATGTTACTTCTTGAATCTCATCCCACCCTCTTAGTAAAATGTCATTTTTTTTTAATATATAGAATCCTGATGACAATTCATAAAGACTGTCTTTATGACTTCATTTTATGTAGTCCATATAATTAAAATAGACAAATTTGATATTAGGATACTAAAGTTGTGTTTCTGACACCACATTCCAATAGTAGAAGAATTATTATGCTGTCAAAAGATTGGCATTATGTTTCTCATGATCAAACACTGAGAGTAAAGGCTGAACTAAATATGAGAAAAAGAAGTAAACTTTTTAAAACATGCACTTGTAAAATAGGACTATCAAATCTTTATTGTCAGAAGTTGGCACACAAAATGAAAATAGAATTTCTGATTTGAGCAGTTTGGCTGGATTGGTTTAGTATTCAGTCTTGCCTTACCATTCTTGTTGAATTGTCTTTATTTTCTTGATAGAATAGGATAACATATCACTTCTCTTATGGTCTGCCTCTTTTAATTCATAGGATGAAAAAGTAAGAGAAACAAATTGGTTTTGCAATATTGCTGACTATTATTCTGAATTTCTTCTTTATGAAGAAATGGAGAGCCATTATAACAATTCTTTTCACATTCTCTTGCCTCTTTTCCCAGCAGAGTAAAATAAAAAATCTTATCTTGAAAGTCTAACACTCTCATGAAAAAGTTAAATTACTAAATTATATCTATTTTTTTGCTCTGTGGGGAAAAAGCTAAGTTGAATTCTCAGCGAATTGTATCTCTCTAGGGCTGATCTTCTTACTAAACTTTTTGTCAATTAAAAATTAAAAAAAGAAGAGGAAGACCACAATCCATACCCTCTTAAAATTTAATGCAAGAGAAGAGTTATGATTATTCTTAATAATAGAATCATTTCATCTGGTGACTTATGAATGTCATTACAGTTACCCATCTTTGCCCTACCACCTGTATGCAGGCACTTTTTTGAATGTGTTTTAACTCAAGAAACAACTGAATTTGCTGCTTCGTTTTATGGTTTACTTGACGGGGTAAAAGGTTAATTGGTCAAAGGTTGGACTGACGATTATGAAGGTCTATTCCAACCTATATGATTCTGTGGTTCAAGAATTGGCTAGAAAAGATGAATATACAGTCTAGTATCATTTGCAAACACAGTGGCTTTAATTTCTGTAAAGAGAGGACTTTCCTTCTGTCTTGGGTAGCTGACTGTGGAGTTGCTCCTGAGCAGGTACAGATTGGAACCCTGTGTAACCTATTCACAAGTGACAGATCTTCTAAGTTTCCCAAAACTCGTGGTTATACGGAAATATCTTAAATCTGTTCACCCCGTAATGAAGGAGATTGTATTTCTCCCCTCCCTGTATTTTTTTTTGGTATTTGGGAACTTTGAAGATGAAAGGACGTGTGCACTGCTTTAAGCAGCTCGATCTTGGTAAGATGCTATTAGAGAAAGGGATACAGATCTGTCAGATGTATCACAAATCTCAAGGAAACTAGAGTGGCCACTGTTTTGCAAGAGTTTTTCTACTTTCTGCTCCTGTATCTCCCATATTTTGAGAGCTCTGTGAAATTCATCAGTGTTGAGGATAAAGTCTTGTATCTGGGAAGAATTACTTGCGCCAATGCAGTAATGAAGATTAGAAATTTTCTTTCATTTTAGAAATGAAATCTTATTTAGAATCTGACCTGATGGCCAGATCTCTGTAATGTCTTTCCATATGCAACCTATAGGAACATTTTTCTTGTAGCAACATTTGCGAGTTAAGAATGAGGGCGTATCCCTTGCACAGCTACCTGTCAGGGCAGCCAATGTCACTGAATCTGCAACTTTCTTACTCCCTGGAGAGGTAAGAAAATATCTGCCTTTTCTGGAGTCAAAGGACAAATATTATCCAGGTTATCTTGCTCTTTGAGGAAAACTTAAAGATTTAATTAAACAGCTCTGAAGTGGAAAGGCAAAAAAGAATTTCTCAAAAATCAGTAGGTTTGTGAAATCCAAGGCAATTTAACATAAGAGTGAGCAATGAGTTAGGATAATGAAAGTCATAGAATCTCATTGAACCATACTACAACTACTTGCACCTTTTAAGAGAAACTCTATTACAAATCCTTGACATTCCACTGTGGTCGGTAGTAATAATGGAAAAAAAAAAAAAATTCTTGCCTGATTCCATTTCTAATTTGTGATGATTAGTCTGTAGGACATGCAAGAAATGTGTAAACCTAGGCAGTATAATTTTACATTTGGAACAGAAAGAAACATGTTTAAGAAGTAAGATGTGTTATTAGAGATTGCTTTTACTGCAACTTTCTAATAATTTAAGGTCTTTTAAGGGATAGAGAGGAATAACATATTTATCTAAACCTACTGTTAAGTAGGTCAAGAAATATAGTAATTAGTTATCAGAGCAATTTTATGTGAGATTGACTTTCCTTTCTTCCCAAGAGAATCGTGCTGTGATCCATGACTCTTGTATAACCCCTGTTTATGTTTCACTGCCTCCAGGCATTAAATATGGACTTAATAGAGCTTGTGGAAGGCAGAATGACTAATTACTTGAGCTTCTGACCCTGCTCTGCTCTGGAAAGATTTAGTATCTATTGACATGGGTGCACCCACCCCTGTGTTTTGACTATTGATCATCCTCTGGCTGATGCAAGCACTACTCTAATTGTAAAAATTATGCAATTTTGTGTTCTGAAATTATGTATCAGTGAAGAGCTGAGCTAAATGGATATATTTCAAAAAGTCTTGGAATGCAAGTTTGTCCTTCATTTGGGCTACAATTCCCTATGTGGTAATATTACCTAAGGCAACGCTTCCCTTCCCTTCCCTTCCCTTCCCTTCCCTTCCCTTCCCTTCCCTTCCCTTCTAATGGTGAGTTTTGAGGGGTTTGTCTTTTATCATAAGTCTCATCCATCTGAGATGTCAACAGGGTGAAATGAACACCATCTGTGGATTTTTCATAAGTTTTGGGAAAAAAACCTGTCTTAATTCTTTTAAGAAAAAAAAGAAGCCCCACCTAGCTACAAATTGAGACTTTCTATATTGTCAAATAGAAAGAGATGTCTTTATTTCTTTGTGTTGCTACATTACTGTAAACATCAAACTGGCCATGCCAGGTTGTTGGTGTAGAGTTGTCCATTATTAGCAAATTGTGTGGAACGGTGTATTGCAGGAATTTTGGGAAGTTCTGCTAAGTTTACAAAAAGGCATTTCATAATTTCAATGCAAAAAATGTTCAAGATGGGTAATTTTACTCCTGTGTCTGTCTTCTTGACTGTTTTTTTTTTTTT